>KV019624.1:0-67877 GCA_001598015.1 Dorcoceras hygrometricum | reverse complement strand
GGCTGGTAGATTCCCATTTTGAGTCCCAGTTATAGATTATGTATCGTATTATTGAACCAGGGGATGTCCTACGTGAATATTGTACTTTGGGGATCTGTGTTTGTTGTTGTTTGGATTTTTGAGTTAAAATGAATATTTTGAGTATGTTTGTATTTCAAGAGATGATTTCAGTTCAGGCCCAAACGAAAAATTTAGCCCATGTTTTATGCTTTTGTGTAATTATGATTAATTGAGTAAAATCTCTGATTTAGCACACCGGGACTGACAGACTGGTACCGTGAGCTCTCACACAGCTTGGGCACCAATTCATGGACTGAAAAAATAGATTATGTGCTTTTTAAATAGTTTTTGAAAAACAACACGCAAAATCCAAACGGCAGATCGCGCCTAAGTTGTAGCAGCACGGAGCAGCGCTGCGTGCTGGTCCAGATCATGCGCGATCTGTTCTGTGAAAACATGAGCTGCAATAGCTTTGATTGTTGAAAGGCTTTAGCACCGAGAATTAAATCAGGTATGATTAAAAATCATGCGGAAGGAAACCCGAAATACTCTCTGAAAATTGAAAGCTTAAAAAACAGTTTTAAGACATGTATGCGTGACCGCAGAAAGCTGTAAAGAAAACAGTATGCTGGATTTGTTTATGGAAGTTCGGAACTGAATCTCCTACGTCTCCCCTTCTTCCATTGCTGGAAGGATTCACTAGAAGATTTGATCTTACAGCATTCTGTACAAACCCGATCCAACAACCCGCAAGCTGTGAGAACTCCTAGAGTCTGCTGCACACCAGCTCGCAGGCTGTGTGACTTGTCTACACTTCTTTAACATCTCGATGACAAAGAATACAATGATTTCTATGTTTGTGATTCACTCATCTATACTATTTAGCTCTCGGCTCTCATATGTGAGTGAATCTGTGTGTGAGAAATATACAGTGTAAGCTCACTCTCTTTTGTTTTCTAACACACTGGGAAGTGCTTCTACAAAGCTGATATCTTCATCTTCTTCCCATATTGTGCAGTCGACTAAGGGTTCTGTATTAAAGCTCTCGGCCTGTGCACCAGCTCACACCTGAGCACTAGCTCACCTTGTACACCAGCTGCCACCTGAGTGTACAAGTTCTCGACTATTGCACATGCACTGCTTTCTGATTTTCTCTCGTGCATCACTTCTCTCGCTCTCTTGTATGTTGTTCATCGTCTCTTTGATATATAAAGCCTCTGTGTAGATTATATCAGTTGGACACAAGTTTCTAGCAATTGAAATAGGCTTCTGTAAAGTACTGATATAATTGTACCCGTGTCTTTTATTATTTAATGCGTTTGCAGACTTTGTTGACATTCAGCTCTCTTCGTCATTAATGCATTGCAGCCTTTGTAGACTTTGAGTTTTGTCTCAATCAGACAAATTAGTTTGTCTTCTAGTATTCTAAATAAAGTTAGCTTCGAGTTGTATTTGTATACAACTTTTATTTGTATTGTGATATAATATATGAAGTACTATAGAAATAAAAGTAATATCAAAATATTCACTTTTAAAAATAAAAATAATTTTGAAAGATTTCAAAGTGGTCAAGTTAGATTTACATGGCTTACGGCATTCAAGAATGTACATTGAGCCAGCAATTCCAATGAATTTGATCTGTATCTAAAGATCAACTAGTCGAGGATTGTTTCGTGAAACCAAGGGTGATTGATAGCATCCTTTGCTGTTATTTATAAGATCTTATTCGACCGATGGTTGTTTATCATCAAAGCAATAGATTTTGATGTTGAACATATATAGTTTTATTTATAGCTACTAGAAAAGTGAGTCAAGTGTTTTGATTAATTATTTATTTTACTTTATGAGTTCTTCACCTCAAATTTTTATTTCACCAATTGTCAAGTTAAAATAATATATTAGACATACGTGGCCTTTTAAAAATAATATTCACCTCTCAAAATTTGGTAATGGATACCACTGAAATATTTCAAGTTAGATGAATCTAAAATCAAGTGGTCAAGTTACATTTACATGGCTTACGGCATTCAAGAATGTACATTATTTTCGATTAGCTGGAAAGATCAACTAGTCGAGGATTTTTCGTGGAACCAAGGGTGATTGATAGCATCCTTTGCTGTTATTCTCTCCTCCGGATTGCAGGCCAAGAGTTTGTTTAATAGATCAATTCCCAGTCCAGAAATTATGGTGAAATTCATGCTTAACATATTGAATGGCTGCTCAACAAACTTGAATCTGCTTCCAGGAAGGCTAGAAAACCCTGGCCAAACAATATCATCTGGGGTGCCAAGGATCCCGAATATCTTCTGCAGCTGATCGATCTCGGAATCTCCTTTGAAAATGGCGTCTTCAAGAAACAGTTCGGCCATGATGCAACCGACAGCCCACATATCAACGGCGCACGAGTATTTCTCTGCCCCAAGAAGCAGCTCGGGGGCTTTATACCATAAAGTCCCCACACGAGGAGAGTAGGAACCGAGTGCTCTTCTAAACTGTCGCGACATTCCGAAATCACATATCTTCAACTCGCCCTTATTATTCACAAGTATGTTGGAAGGCTTCAGGTCCCTGTGCATCATCCCGTTTTCATGAAGAAAGTTGACACCCTCCATCAACTGTTTCATCAGGGCTTTTACCTGCGACTCGTTGAAGGGTGTTTCCATACTCTTCATCGACCTTCGGAGATCGTTTTCGATGTACTCCATAACGACGTAGACATCATCCTTGTATTCGTCCACAACGACTTGTTTGAACTGGACAAACGACGGGTGGCCAACCACAGATTTGAGGATGTCGATTTCTCTGTAGGACGATTTGCAGAAGCCGTCGAGTTCTTTCTTGATCGCCACCATTCTGCCTGTTTCCTTCTCCTTTCCTTTGTAAACCTTGCCGTAGGACCCACGACATATTTCATCCAAGACTTCGTACTCATCCAGCCTTCCATATCTTAAGTTGGCAGTATTTCCACGCACACTGAACCTTGTTTTCTTGAACAATTTCGATCTTTTCTTCGGTTTCCTCCTTGAATCTCTTGAACTCGGGATCGTCGCAAGATCACATGTTGTTTTCTTGATCACAGTCCCAACATGTCCTTCCTTGGATCTACTGGCATATTTCTTCCTCCGGACACACTCATTCACTCCATTGTCTAAGCTAGGATCGATCATCGCCATTTGAACTATTTTTTTTATATATAATTTGTTGTCTACCGGGAGAAGCTATATAAGTTGTGGGTGTTTAATATATAATTCATCTATCATAATCCTCCATATTCATCTATGCACCTACCTTCAAGATAACTCTATTTCAAAATAGAATCTAAAGGATTATGTAAAATCTTGATAGAGATAATGATATTTTTCTAAACAAATTTAATTTTAAATTGATGTAATTAGGAATGATTGTAATTTATATAAACAAGGAGTCCACCAAGCTTCAACCTCTCTAGAGTTAAATCGATCATTTTGTAGGAAATATTTTATCTGCTTAAAAAAAAAGTAGATATTTTATCAAATTGGTAGTTTTCTTAAGTAGAAAAAGATGGTGGTCGTGTACATATGATTTCTTATAATGATATACGTTCAAAAGTTTTAATCAATTATTTAGGAATTTAATTTTTGTTTCTATTTCCTGTGCGTGTGTGTATTCCCAAACTAGATAATTTTACCTCAAACTTTTATTTATATTGTTATATATAGTTGAATATGAAGTGCTATAGAAATAAAATTAATGTAAAGTTCTATCAAATATTCACGTTTAAAAATAATAATAATTTTGAAAGATATCATAATTCGTTATATTTTTCATCAAATTAACAATTGAAAGAAGAAATATATCAATCGGTGACCCTAGGCAGTCCGGCACATAACAGTGGGCATGGACTTTGATATCAAGTTAATATTGAATTGGACATAACTCAGCCCAAAAGTTAGCTCAAATGTTGATGTTTGTCCATGAAGGGATCGCAGGACTGGTATTGTGAGGACGGTAATTGACCGATTTAATTAGTCCTATGTTACGAGCAGATTTGAGGAAGTAGATTTAATTGTGTAAGATGTTCAAGGAAAATTAGATTGGAATGAGGATTTAAATCGAAGAAGTGTGCTTTACGAACTATCGGGTATCCAGCCTAGGAGAACTGGTCAAAGCTGTTCGTTGAAATCAGCTTTGGATGCGGGCAGATTTGAGTAGATGAGCCCCGAGCTGGAGAGAGAGAGAGAGAGAGAATATGAGTGTGATCTGATTGATGTATTTTTGGATTTGACATAGAACAGATCACTCTTGAGCTGGAGAGAAATGCCTCGTGCACGTGAGATGGTACCGCTGCGTGGATCGGTTCGGTTCGTGTTTTGGTGTAGATCGGTTCGTGGATTCCAGATTTGAGTAAGAGCTGGTGTCCAGATCTGGAGGTAGTGCGACGTCGTTTTGGATTATCAGTGTAGTGTTAGAGTAGATTGCGTTGATTTCTTATATCGGATCGGAGCCAAGCTGGTTAAGGACCAACCTGCTCAGGAGTTTTAACTAAACTGGTTAAGGACAAATTAACTCAAGGATTTTAGCTGAGCTGGTTAAGGATAAATTAGCTCGAAAGAACAGAATCAGATCAGATCAGATTAGAAGTGCAGAGAGATTCTGGACAGAACGGATCAGTGCAGATTTCGTATAGGACCAGATCGGGTAAACCAGCTCGGACATATCAGCTTAGAGCAAGAAGTGTGATATCAAATCAGAACGAAGTTTCAACCTAATCAGATCAGTTTATTAGTTACGAGAAGAACAGAAAAAACAGATTAGATCAGAGCAAGTTTCTTAAGAGACCAGCTGAGAGACTAGCTCTGAGAGATCAGTTCAGGAACCAGCTCGGAGGTATAACATAGAAAACTTGCCAGAGCTGGTCAAGCTAAGTTGGTCAAGCGATACATGACAAATCAGAAAATTTTTTCAAGTGCAGAAAAGGTTTTTGATTCACAAAAGACTATAGAGTCGTTGTAATCCAAAAGAGGAATGAGTCCTTTTTATCTCAGATGATTTTCAGACTGTCTCGCATCAGTTTCAGCAAAATGGACGGAGAGATTTTTATGAGACATTCGAAAGTTTCCATTTTTGTGCTAAGAGCAAAAAGGTGTTGCAAACAAAGGTCAACCTTCAAGAGATGCATTTTTGGAGCGTACTTTCTTCTTGATACAAGAGCAGTGTATCTATTGGCTATATTTATTAACCGTTGAAGAATAATAGTATATATAGATGATGAGCTGAAGCTTGAAGAATGTGCATGCGAACGAACAACAACAAGTTACAACTACGATTCACAACGATCATCCTGCTCACTACGACCTTACTCTAAAAAGCCTAGAATTCATTTTCTAAGTCGTAGATTCACTCTGTAGTATTGAGATTACCTTGTAAATAAAAAATAGAGAGTTGAGAGCTAGAAAAGTTAAAACGGCTTAGAGCTGTAATTTGTATTCCAGAATAGATCCCGAGTTTGTTTCTGTTGTAAGGGTGCTATGAGTTCTTGCAGCTGCTGGCTGTCGGAGTGGGTTATACCAGGAGCTGTTCTAACCAAATATTCATAGTGGAAATCCTTTAAATTTGGAATAAGGAGAGATGTAGGAGTTTAATCTCCGAACTTCCAGAAAAAAATCATATCTCTTTTATTTATAGCTTTCAGTTTTTATATTATCTGTCCACTGTTGAATCGAATTAATTCCTTACAATTATCTTTGTTACTCGAGACAACAGATCACACTGAAAAAGCTCCGAGCAGGTAACTCAGCTCAGAGACAAGCCGAGAGCTTGCAAAATAATTTTTACAAAAAGAGTTTTAACAAAGTCGAAAGGAGTTCATTAACCCTTTCTGAACTCCTGAACTGTTTTTAACCCTTTTTCGATCCTAACAAGTGGTATCAGAGCAGGTTTCTATCTGTCTGAACAGTTATATTGTTATTCGCATTTGTTAAATATGTCTATCTCTCACAACAAGATTCCTATGTTTTCCAAGGAGGAGTACGTCGTATGGAATATAAGAATGTAGGCTCACTTGGCTGCACAGGACGACGATATGTGGTTCATCATCACAGACGGTCCTATCAAGATTATGAGACCAAACACTGCAGTAGCTATCTCAGCCGGTGCAGCTCAGTGGGTAGAGAAGCCCAGGATGGAGTGGACCACCGAGGATAAGAAGAAAGAAAATTTGGATAACCTGTCTAAGGATATATTGTATGAGACGCTGGATAACATCATATTCAGGAAAATCCAGACATGCACAATGGCCAAGGAAATATGGGAAAAGCTTACTCAGATCTGTGAGGGGAATGAGGAAACGAAGGAAACAAGCTCACTATTTTCCTTGTAGAAGTTCGAGCTGATCAGAGTGAAGCCCGGAGAAATTATGATAGAATTCGATGAGAGGGTTCAGTTCTGTAGTGATAGAGTTGACCAGATTGGGCAAGGAGTACAGCAACAGGGAGCTGGCCATGAATGTTATGCGAGCGTTGACCAAGGATTGGGACGTTAAGACAATGGCCATGCGGGAGTCTAAGGATCTAAATGAGTTGGATCTTCATGATCTATTTGCAAACTTGAAGGCCTACGAGTTCGACTTGGAAACAAGAGCAGAAGCTGAACCATCCACCTCACAGCCAACACAAGCTCTTGCAGTGACAGTTTCAGATCAGAGCTCACAAAGCAAATCAGCTTAGTAGCTCAGCAACGACGTCATGTCCATTTTCGTGAAGAAATTTGGAAAAGTTATGCGAAAACATAATTCTAAACCTAATTCTTTTGGTTCTTTAAAAAAGAACTCTTCTTCTTCTGATGATGATCACTGCTATAACTGTGACAGGCCTGTACATTTCATAGCGGACTGCAGAAAGCCCAAGAAGGACGCAAAGAAGCAACCAAAATGCAGCAGGCATGACAAGAAGTTGCACATAAAGAAAAGAAGCGAGAAGTCCATGGTATCTGAGGAGAACAAGAGCTCATGGGGCAGATACTGATTCAGAGGCGTCCAGCTCAGGGACGTCCTCATCCAGCGACAGCAAAAATGAGGTTCAGTGTCTGATGGCCGATGACACTTACGAGGTATTCGACTTTTCAAATACTGAATTTACACGTGAGGACATTGTCACGGCACTAAACGATATGGTCCATGAGTATAAGAAGCTTTCTCAGTCATTTGAGGAAGTCAAGGCTGAAAAGGAGAGTCGTGCCACAAAAGCTGAGCTTGTAAGCTTAGACGAAATGCAGACTGATCTAAATAATCTTTCGACTGAAAATGAGGAGTTGAGAAGCAGGTCGCAGGAGATAATGGATGAGAATCATCACTTAGTTGATATTATAAGCTCTTGGATCAAATCATCTTCATTGTTACAAAAACTGCAAGGAGCTATGAAGTCGTATGGTGATAAATCCGGACTTGGCTATGGTAGTGATGAAAGCAGTACTGTAGAGCCTAGTACTCACGCAACTCAGACAAAGTTTCAGAGAATGAACTTTGTAAAATCTAGTATGGGTCAGCCTGAAGAGGCAAAATCTGATGAGTCCAAGATAGCAGTTAAACCTAAAATCTGGCAAGACAGATATTGCGGGCTTGGGGTATAATGCTCCTGAAAAGCCGAAAGAGAGCTGGCTTAAGAAACGTGTAGAACAGATGAGGGATCAACCCAAACGTTGTTTCTGGTGATTGCAGGTACAACATATATCAGGATTGAAGCAATCTACATGGTACATTGATAGTGGATGTGCGAGGCACATTGTGAAAACCCGAAAATTCAGCTCTCGGAAATAGAGCCAAAAAAATCAGATCTAGGAAGGTCAACTCATATTTGGGACAGTCGACTCAGATTTGTACAGTTAACAGTCGACTCAGATCTGGACAGTTAACAGTCGATTCAGATCTGGACAGTCAACAGTCGATTCAGATATGGACAGCCAACAGTCAACTTAGATCTGGACAGTAAACAGTCGACTCAGATCTGGACAGTTAACAGTCGATTCAGATCTGGACAGTCAACAGTCGATTCAGATATGCACAGCCAACAGTCAACTTAGATCTGGACAGTAAACAGTCGACTCAGATCTGGACAGTCAGCAGTCAGCAGTCAGCTTAGATCTGGAAAAGTCAACTCAGATTTTACTAAGTAAATTCAGATTGTCTAAACTAGGATGGATCATCGCCATTTGAACTTTTTTTTATATATAATTTGTTGTCTAACGGGAGAAGCTATATAAGTTGTGGGTGTTTAATATATAATTCATCTATCATAATCCTCCATATTCATCTATGCACTTACCTTCAAGATAACTCTATTTCAAAATAGAATCTAAAGGATTATGTAAAATCTTGATAGAAATAATGATATTTTTCTAAACAAATTTAATTTTAAATTGATGTAATTAGGAATGATTGTAATTTATATAAACAAGGAGTCCACCAAGCTTCAACCTCTCTAGAGTTAAATCGATAAGTTTGTAGGAAATATTTTATCTGCTTAAAAAAAAAAGTAGATATTTTATCAAATTGGTAGTTTTCTTAAGTAGAAAAAGATGGTGGTCGTATACATATCTGATGCCCCCCATTAGTAGCTCGGGACCCGAGGACCAAGCATCGACCCTACATACGTCATCAAGGGCGAAAGCGAATAAGAGGCACGCGTAGAGCTCGAAGCTCAGGATGCTCGCATAGAGATCGGGCTTTTCCCCGAAGTCTTGCCACATGCTCGAGAATCGACCGAGCCCTTTCGTTATGGAAAAGAGCTTATAACCCGAGGAAACAACCTAAGATCGAGGCGTCTCCCGAGAACCCCAACCCGACGTGTTAAAGCACTTCCGCAAAAAGCGAGGAACGTGGGCCGGATCATGCGGGAAACGTGCGCACGACTCCACCCACGTCTCAGCAGGACGTGCAAGCAAACCGATTCATCTGCCTAGCCCCCCCCTATAAATACCCCCACAGGTTTGCTCTCTCAGATTTATTCACTCATTATTACACACTCCCGCACACAGCTTATATCGCTCTCATACACAACTGACTTAAGCATCGGAGGGGCTTCGCCGGACACATCTCCGGCGCCCTTTGACAAGTGTTCGTTGGTTGTAGGAATACGCACGTGTTCACCAATCCCCGACGCCCGACGTGCCCGAGGTCCTCGACGTGGTCGCAGCTCGTCGGCTGAACTATTTGGCTACATCAGTATTGAAGTCCGTTCAAATCAATTGTGATTCACATTAATATATATAATATTAATAAGATAAATATGTATTTGAGCTTTCTCTAAAATAAACTCATGGATTTCAAATGACTCGATCTCAATACATGCTTAGGATGTTGAAGTCAATAATTTTTAAAATTCATCACCTCAAATCCGTCGATCCAAGCACAACAATCGTTTTTGTCATAGAAAATTATAGAGCAAATATCTTGAATATTAGAAATTGGAAATTTTCAATGACAGCAGCTTGTCATCTCAAGTAGGATGAAATTACAACAAGATTCCAAATTTTCTATATGTATTATCAATTTCGACTATTTTAGCTAGCACTCTTCACCACTATTAATTTCTAATTTACCCTATATGAGTATTGAGAAACTAAAACAAATTTTCAATAATAATAGTGGATTTCAGATCCCAGGCAACCTTTAATATAATCCACGTGCAATTGACTTTGAAGACACGTCGTCTCAAGTATATATTCTCTCCAGAGATCGACTTTCCCGTCCTCTTGTATATATTTTTTTCTAAAAATGAAATGAAATAATATTAATCATAAACATTTTTTAATAATATTTCTTTCCCCCTGATTTATTACATTCCGCCAAATAAGCAGTTGGAGAATCATTAGATTGATTACATAAGTAGTGTAAGAAAAGGGGGAAAAGGAAACCTAGTGCGTTTCACAGTATATGTTACAATTTTCACGTGTGAGTTCTGTGGAGACTATAAAATAATTTGTTTTCCTTTTTTCTCTAAAGAAAAACTTTCGGTGACCACCAGACTACCGATCACATGTGGATCGAATATGCCTATATATTGTATTGTACTTTCATGAAAATACGTTCATATATACAACTGATGATCCATATTTTCATTTGGTTTGAACGAAGCTATTTGATTTTAAAATAGATTTAAAGTGAATGCATGTTGGAGGTATTTTCAAATACATCATAATAAAATTGTATTTTCGTAGGTTTAGCAAAATAATACTAGAAATTCATCCAATATTTCAATCAATGGATTTTGAATCCATAGTTTCAAATTTATCCATCCAAACACAACATATACAATTTCATTGCGCACTTGTTAGAATATTTTTTTTTTCCTGATAGTAAAATGTTATTCCTTTTGTTCAATAATCGAATTTACTGGCATTTTCAACATTATCAAAAAGAATGTTTTTTAAGTAGTCGATAATGGGTCTCTCTTTTCTTTTCTTTTAAATTTTCCACTATGTACCAAATTGGCGAGTCCCTAAGTCTCTCAAACTATCATAATATTGCATACAAATGGGATTTGTGATCTAATCATTTAGATGTTATAATTATTTATAAATATATTTATCTTAGCTTTATGTATTTTGTATCTTCTCCATAGACTATTTTTTCTGGGGAAGTTTGTGGTATTAATTAGTCGATGAAAGGGGTAAGTAAGGAAATGAAAAAATGTATATTATAGGTTAGAAATATCATTTAGTCACATTGGTATTCAAAATTCTCAAGCCCAAAAATATTATTCCGGAATATATGCATCACAAAGGTCTTATATATTAATTCAAAGCCAATCCAACTTGCCAAATAGTAATTAATAAATGACATATTATTCCCACAAAACATTCGCATGCTTTACATATGCAAACCACGTTTCTTTTGCTAATATGAATATACCATCTTGCAAACTTTGCTTTCTTAAAGCTCAGCTTCAAAATCTTTTATAACATCGATCTCCTGTATTTATTTGTACCTCCATTCTTTCTTTTAGTAGCTAACTCTAAAATTTTTGGCGAGCTTCAAGTGATAACGATGGACGTGCTGATGTTGTTCGGGGATGCCAATTCAGTTGTGATATTCACCAAAACCAGTTGCTGCATGTCTCAATCAATCAAGACGTTGCTACGTAGGTTTTTGGTGAACCCTACCATACACGAGATCGATAGGCTTCCCAATGGGAAGCAAATCGAGAAGGTTTTAACAAGCGCTTGGGTGCAATCCGAGCGTGCCTGCGGTGTCGTTGGCTGAGAGTTTGTGGGTGGTTCTAATCAAATCATGAGCCTCAATATTCAGTGAAAGCTCAAGGCATTGCTCATTCAAGCCAATGTCTAATATATGTATTTGTGAGCATTGAGTAGTTAGTAGTTTATATTGAGTGACACCAAAGGTACTTAAGTTTTTTATTCCTATGTTGAGGTCTTTTTTGTTTTACTTGGTTTCCGCAATGTCGATCTATCATATATATATATATATATATATATATGATAAAAACTTTAGTATAGCTAAGTTAGTTTTGATCCTTGTCTTCTCAATGAAAACAATGTTAGAGGGATGCTCAATAAGTCAAATATTTGTTGGATTGCACTTACATTTCAACTAAACATTTTAGTTTATCGTAATTTATATTTTTTTTTCTTATGGAGCTTTATCTTTTTACTCATGAATGTATCACATAAACAACCTAAAATATATGAGGCCGTATATATGATTGTTTTTAAACACATCCTTTATGCATATTCTGAATATGTTCCTAGTCAATTTTGCCGCCTATAAGAATGAGAAGCTCGCTCGAGGCTTGCAATTGACATTTAGTATACCTTGTTTCATCTATACATAGATGTTCAAATATGGGATGGATGATCCAACAATGAGATCATTGAATAACTGTAAGACTGTCAGGTCTGGTAATCATAAACAAAGAATAAGCGTGCAATTAATGCAAAAATAGGGAAGCTTAAAAAGTGGTTAAAATTTTTCTTGGGTGTCAAAAGAAATATATCATTCAAAATACCCACTTACTCAAAATATCGATTTTGAATCAAAACTCACAGTAAGAAACCTCAATCACAACGTATATATGTATACATGCATACAATCCCAATCGAATCAATAATAAACAACTACACAGGGCATCCCCTGGCAATGACTCGATACAGCATATATATATAGCTGTGACACTCAACACCCACGGGGCTCCACCAGCTGACTCATCTCTCGGACCAGCTGATCTACCTGAAAAACCTGCAATGACCAGACGCACGGCCAAAGCAGTCCCAAGAACCTCAGTACGAAGATCAATCATACAACGGCTAAAACATGTAACATATGATGTCGTGCGATGCATGAAGGGTTCCAAGAAATCATCGGAGCTCAAAGAATAGCTAAACAGCTGACAATCGAACAGAGTGGCCACAGAGCATGTGAGCGTGGTAGCTATCCACTCGTCTCAACTCGCAGTACCAGAAGCAAAGATAAAACAGCTCAACCCGCTGGTTCCCCAAGATCATGAGAGCGTGGTAGCTATCCACTCGTTCATCGCGATAAACATCCAGAACAACAAGGAGAAGAGGAGCACGGGAGCTACCTAATCATCCTCAAGTAACCCAACATAACGCTTCCTGATATTAGCAGGTCAAAACAGCATGCGGATAACAAGGGAGGAGCTCAATATGAAATGCGTGTATGAAAAACCAACAGTTTGCAACGTACAGCTATACAGCATAAGCAAAACAGCTTCAGAATCACACGCTCGCATAAAACAGAACAGCTTAGGCTCTACCATGTGATACTAGGCTTAGAAACTCTGCTCACGGCCATAGACACGACAGCATACTCAAGGGAAATAGCACGGATACCCAACACACGCATAAATAGTTACAGCAGCTCAGCACGTAAATAGCTCAGACACAACATGCATAACATAGTTCAGCGCACACATAGAAGTTTACAGTAACACAGCATACACACGACCAGGTTACGGAAGCTCAGCCCACAGCCACTACGTTCACATGTTTATCTCAAAGCTGTAAATACAAGCTCAATTCGTACCTTGCGCAGATTTTACCCAATACCTCTACCAAGCTCACGGAAGGTATCGGCCAACAGCTCAGAGCCAGCAGCTCATGGTATAACCACAAGAGAGATACTATCTGCCAAGATATCTAAGAGATCAGCTCGAGTTTAAGCACGCACAACTCACGGCCGAAGCTTCACAAGTTGGTCAGCCTAAACTCATGACATAAATCAAAACCCATCTCAAAACCTAACCACCAAGAGTCGACAAGAGCACCTAAAACCTCTGTTACCTGAAACGAAGCTCAACTCGATCGAAAATTACGACGTGCAGCTCACGACACTTCTCTGCGATTTCCTCAGTCCGGCCTCCTCTCGACTCCAAACTGGTACAGAAATGCCGAGCTTGAAGAGAGGTTTCCAACCGAGGTTCCTCACTCAAAACTGACCGACCAATCTCCCGCGATCTGGAAAATACTAGATTGGGTGAACAGTGACCACGAGGGTTTGGGAAAATATCTTTTGGGAGCTACCAGAAGAAGATAAGGAGATGTGTGTTCTAAAAATGACTAAGTGTTGGTCAACGAGAGAGTATATATACTCATGCTCAACAGATCACTGCTACAGTGATCCCAGATCAGCTCGGACCTCAACACTGCATTCAGCTGAGGCAAAGCAGATCATCTTGCGCATTCAAACCAGCTCTCGCTCCCAACAGCTCAGCTCTCATTTGTTCAACTTTCACACGCTGTTCAACTCTCGCGTACGATTTAGCTTACGAACCACACTAAACTCTCAAGCATACAGACCGCGCGCTCTCTAGCACAGGAGTGAAGATCAGCTCTCACCCAAATGACCGCCAAACAGTAGAACAGATCACACCAGCAGATCAGATCACACGAGCTCAGCACAGGGCAAACTGCACGGTACCACCAAACAGCTTGCGCAACCTCAGGTCAGATCACATGCTCTATCCAGCTTACAACAACCAAAACAGCCCGCGACGCTCTTAGCTCGCAGCACCTAAGCTTGGAACAACTCGCGACATGCACAACGGTACAGATTGTAGCAACAAGATCACGCACTGGCCAGTTTATGCATACTGACCAGTTCTCGCCAAAGCTGAAACCATAAACAGCTCTCGTCCGATTTGATAACTACGAACAACTCTTACTAAGCTTAAGACCACAAACAGCACTGGTCTATACAGGACATTACTACCAGCTTACGCCTAAGCTGACACCATTAAAACACAACACAACACCCGTAATTTGATCCCTCGGCTCAGGGCACCCAGAACAAGCTTATGCTCATACAAGAAAATCCCAGAGCTGTTCGCCTCTACGCTGTTGTCCAAAAATAGCTAGCGGAAAAAAATCGATCAAGCACAATGAAGCTGTTAAGCTCCGAACTGTTCCACTCAAATCAGCTTGCGATCTTAGATCATCACAAAGCATTCAACTCAGCTTACGATCTCCAGAATAGTAAGCTCTATAAAAGCTCAGCTTACATCGCTCAACTCAAAACACACCGACCAGCTCAGGTCGCACTCATCCACAACAGCTCACAGCCATTAGGCCAGTGCATATCGTCCATCTCAGATCGTGTACTATCTTCTCAGCTAGCAGTACACAGATCAGTTTAGTGTACTCAATCCAGTACGCACTGCTTGGGTCATCTTGCGATGCTCTAAGCATCTTTCGAAATCTCCAACAGTTCGCAATGCTTTCAAATCATCACACGCACCCAGGTCTCAGGGTACGTACTCAAAGCAGCTTGCGATGGTCAACCCAGCTCTCAAGGGTCAACTCATCTTGCGACATGGCGTAAGATTCAAAGATGCATCCACCTTACGTTTACTTCCTAAACTGCTGTCAGCTCAGAGCGCTGCACTGGATTGGTTCATGCTACAGCAATATCAGCTCAGCTTACGTGCCCAGCACGGCTAAACACAGCACATGACTCACCTGTCAGCTTGCACCCGATCTGGTCCAACACAATCAGCTCGCATAACTACACATCAAGATCTAAGCTGAAACTCTCATTCTCTACGTCTAGCGCACTCCAAACTGGTACAATTCTCCAGCAAGCACAAATCAGATTGTATTCCTAAGATCAGCACAGACCACCCAAATAGCTCGCACCCATGTTGGTATAAACTGAAACCCAAGGCAGCTTCCACTAATATGCTTAGCACGAAACCAAAAATCAGATTGTATTCCTAAGATCAGCACAGACCACCCAAATAGCTCGCACCCATGTTGGTATAAACTGAAACCCAAGGCAGCTTCCACTAATATGCTTAGCACGAAACCAAGGATCAGCTTTCGTTCGAGCAGATCCATCTCAACCGATACTCTGTAAGCTGATTAATTTCGCTTAACCACTAATCTGGATTGATTAGGCCATTAATCATCTCGACTAATTACAGAGCTGTTCGCCTCTACGCTGTCGTCCAAAAATAGCTAACGGAAAAAAAATCGATCAAGCACAACGAAGCAGTTAAGCTCCGAACTGTTCCACTCATATCAGCTTGCGATCTTAGATCATCACAGAGCATTTAGCTCAGCTTACGATCTCCAGAATAGTAAGCGCTATAAAAGCTCAGCTTACATCGCTCAGCTCAGCACACACCGACCAGCTCAGGTCGCACTCATCCACAACAGCTCACAGCCTTTAGGCCAGTGCATACCGTCCAGCTCAGATCATATACTCTCTTCTCAGCTAGCAGTACACAGATCAGTTTAGTGTACTCAATCCAGTACGCATCGCTTGGGTCAACTTGTGATGCTCTAAGAATCTTTCGAAATCTCCAACAGTTCGCAATGCTTTCAGATCATCACTCGCACCCAATCTCAGGGTACGTACTCAAAACAGCTCACGATGGTCAACCCAGCTCTCAAGGGTCAACTCAGCTTGCGACATAGCGTAACATTCAAAGATGCATCCACCTTACGTATATTTCCTAAACTGATATTAGCTCAGAGCGCTGCACTGAATTGGTTCATGCTACATCAATATCAGCTCAGCTTACGTGCCCAGCACGGCTAAACACAACACATGACTCACCTGTCATCTTGCACCCGATGTGGTCTATTGGACTGTTTTACAGATCAGAATCTAAGTTTTGATTCACACAAAATCTACTTCTATTGTACTAATGATTTACATGACATGCGCAGCTTGCTTAGACGTGAAGATATCCAAACTGGAACAGTGAAGGGACGCCTAAACTGTACTGGTCGAAGATATCTAGCTGGAACAGTAAGGGGACGTCCAAGCTGGTACAGTAAAGTTTACTTCCAGAAGTGCAGGGAACATCAAGCTGGCTCACCAGCTTGATGTAGAAGCAACACGAAGATCAAGTGGAGAGTAAGAAGAGCAGTTGAAGCGCAGAATCAAGAGCAGATTTGAAGTGCAGTGATTGAAGCGCAGAGTTGCTCGAAGTGTAGATCAAGTGCAGCGCACAAGAGCAGTGATTGAGTGCAAAGATAGGTACAAGCACAGTGATCGAGTGCAGATCCGATCACCAGCGGAGTACGCTATACCTCGTTGAATGACCAGCCAAACGACCAGCTGGGAGGTTAGCAAGGAATTTAGAGCTGTTTCAATGAGAAGAGAGACTAGCTCGAGGTCCCACCTTGGACGAGGAAGAATCTGCATGCTGGTGGGGCACTCGATTAGTCATCATACAACTAAGATAGTTCACCTAAGAAAACCAGCTTGGGGAACAGCTCAAATGAAGAGTTTGCTCGATATAGGGAGCAGATTATAAACCAGCTGGTTAAGGACAAACCAGCTGGAGAAGCTTATCAAGAGCTATTCCAAGAAAAAGGGACTCTATCTAGCAAAGTCATGAACAGTCATAAATGGGGAAGAACTTTGCTAGATAGAGAACCTTGAAGCTCTGAAGATGATGAAGATCAGCTCAAGAGAAATTGACAAGAGCAAAGTAGAAAATTGCTCAAGAGCGGTTGCAAACGAGAGGAGAAGAATAGAGCCTTGAAAGGATTGAAAATCAAACAGCTCGAACAAGACCAGCTCGATGCAGATCAGATTGATAAACAGGCTGGCAAGCTGGTTAAAGTCAAACCAGCTCAGATAGCATGACAGATGCTATCAAATCGACGAGCAAGTAGATTTGAATACAAGTCTATACGACAAACATTACTTAGTATTCAAATCGACTTGCTTGTATTATCTTCTCAGAACAGTGCTCACGTGATTAAAGTGAAGAAAAGCCTGCGACGCATTTATTTACAAAGGACGCAAAGTACAACAGAGTCAGGAGACCTTTCAACGTCTACTACTTTGTGTCCAACGGGCAAATTTCTGCGCAACAGAGCACAAGAAACTGATTGAGCGTGATGGGAAGAGCGAAGTCGTAATAGTGTTGTCCGAATTAAAACATATACATCAGAAGAATGCACAACACTGAATCTAGGAAGACAATGAAAACCAGCTCATATATGAGCACTTCCTAGGGTGTGAGAATACATTTGAGAGAGAGAAATACACTCACACACAGATTCACTCACATATGAGAGCTGAGAGCTTAAAAGAATATTTGAGTGAATCAAATCAAACAACTTCCACTGTAGTCTTTGGACAGAGACGTTAAATAATTCTAGTTGTCTTTCACACTGAGACGTTAAAGAACTGTGTGTAGTCTTTGGACAAAGACGTTAAACAAGTCCTTGTAGCCTTTCTCACTGAGGCAGTAAAGAAGTGAGTTAATCACACGCAGCTTGTAGGCTGGTGTGCAGTGGTGTGACTAGGAGTTCTTGCGGCTGCGGGTCGTAGGAAAGGGTTGCAGCGAGGGTCGTAATCGAAGTCTTCTAGTGGATCCTTCCCGTTGCGGAAGAAGGGGAGACGTAGGAGATTGAGCTCCGAACTTCCATAAACAAATCAGCATATCTTTCTTTACTGATTTCAGTACTTGCATATTCACGCACTGCATATTACTCGAACGCATAAAACTGTTTAATTGAGCTTTCGAATTTAGAGTGCAGTTTGAGTTACTTCCGCATGATTTATATTCATTACTCAATCTGTATCTCGGTGCACAAGTATTCAAGAACACTGAGCTATCGCAGCTCAAAATAAGTTAATCAGATCGTTCGGCTGTGTATCAAGCTGGTTTCAGCATTCAGCTGGAATAAGCATGTTGAGCGCTTGCTTTGTATCAAGCTGGTTCCAACAACCAGCTGGAACCAGTTTGGTTATCGCAACCCGGCTTCAATTCCTTCTTGAATCCTGCGTCTTATCATTCGATCTGGTTACATCCTCTAAATGCCGATTATTGTCAAAAATAAAAAGTGTATAGAGGGTTAAATCGATCCCAACATGGTCCAACACAATCAGCTCGCATAACTACACATCTAGCTTCTAACCCGAACCTCTCATTCTCTACATCTAACGCACTCCAAACTGGTACAATTCTCCAGCAAACACAAATCAGATTGTATTCCTAAGATCAGCACAGGCCACCCAAATAGCTCGCACCCATGTTGGTATAAACTGAAACCCAAGGCAGCTTCCATTAATATGCTTAGCACGAAATCTAAGATCAGCTTGCGTTCGAGCAGATCCATCTCAACCGATACTCTTTAAGCTGATTAATCTCGCTTAACCACTAATCTGGATTGATTAGGCCATTAATCATCTCGACTAATTACAGTCCTTACAAATAGTCTCGAGAAATTATATCGAAGTAATCAGATTGGAGCAACCAGATCGGCGTAATTAGATTGGAGCAACCAGATCGGCATATTAGATTGGAGCAACCAGATCGGAGACGATCTAAGCTAACCTGGGTTGAGTTGTGTTGATCTAGTTTGAGCATGCTGAACTGGATCAAGCTGTGATCGGGATCAAGCTATGTTGATTTATCGAGCGGTGAAAATTGGGATGGGGCTGTGATGACCTAATCGAGCTGGGATGATCTTATAGAGCTATGATGATTCGATAGCACTGAGCTGATTTGGTAGCATTGGACTGAGCTGATCGAGTTGGGCTGATTCGATAGCTTTGATTGACCTGGTAGTGCTGAGCTGATATGATAGGAACAATGCTGATCCGATAGAGCTGTGTGATCCGATAGCGCTGAGCTGATTCGATAGAGTTGTTATGATCCGATAGCGCTATAATGTTCTGAGTAGCGGTAAGCTGATCTGGAGCTGTTCTACTCCGATAACAATGTTCTGATCAGATAGCGTTGTACTGTTCTGAGTAGTGCTGTGCTGTTTTGAGTAGCATGAGCTAATCTGATTGAGCTGTTAAGATCCATTAGCCTGTATTGTTGAATAGAGCTAAGTTAATCTGATAGACCGTGCTGATCCGATAACGCTGAGCTGATCCAATAGTGCTGTTCTGATTTGATAGCTCCGAGCTGATCTGATAGTACTGTACTGTTTTGAGACAGCTTGTCGAAGAAGCTTCTTAGTACATATTAAAGTTATATAATTAGAAAAATCGGAGTATTGGTCAAAAGGACTAAGTTATCGTCTTCCTTGAGAATCTCTAGTATGAACGAAACTCTCGTTACTGTTCAACCGATCGACATTTTTCCCGACAGTTGGATATCGGCTAATATATTTTAGCGCGGGTAGTACAGTTAGAATCCTCATTCCAAACCCATTATTTCTCGACCAGTTCTTGAGGCCTGAGGTGGCCGGAGGAGATAGACCAACTCAATCCAGACACATCGTTCTTGCAGTTTTCGATCGCAGTGCAGACACATTGGTTCTCTCAGTTTCTAACTGTATGGTTAATTCGTGGTGTCGGTTTGAGCTTGTTTGAGCTAGCCATGTTTTTTGTACAGTGCACGACCTGTTCAAGTCTCTGAGATGTTTTTCTCTTGGGTTGTAGCAAGATTGAGACCTGTTGTTGATGATTTTTGGATTTCAGGTGGTTTTTGATTTCTGCCATGATCCATCCTGTTCATTAGGTACTAGACCTTCTTGTTGGCGTAGCGACGGATCCGGATCACACTCCCGGGGCGCAGCGGAAGTTTAAAAATTTTTGAGCCTGGGAATGGTCAATACACCTATAAAATAATCTAAACATTTATAGGATGTTTAGAGGGTACCTTGATTGCGTCTAGGCGCCTGGCTCCGACCAATTCCACGAGGGAATTGGCACTTCAACGATTGAACGGCTGGATCGTCGCCTAATCTGGTCCACGACCAGAATCTCAACTCCTTCGTCGGTTTAGCACTAGAAAATCGACGAAATTTTATGGACGGAATCTCGTCACCAAGATGGTCGAAACAAATTTCGATGATGGAGCGGGCGGGAACGGCGAGGGAAGATGGGAGAGGGGAGGAGTTTGTTGAATAGCTTTTGGTGTTTTTTTTTCTCGCCTTTTGAAAGTGTATCCTCATTGCCATATTTATAGATTGAGGGATAGAGTTTGATTTCAACAAAACAGTGAACAATCGGTTCAACTCAAACTGTGAACATTCGGTTCAACTTAAACAGTGAACATTCGGTTCAAGTCGAACTGTGAACATTCGTTTCGACTCCCTCGATTTTGGTCTCATCATAATCGCGATCGACGATCAGATATCACCGATGTTCTCAGTTTACAAAACTGATCATTATTATGCAAAATCAAATTTTCGGATCACTAAATCTATATATGACAGGTTTACTCCCATTAGCTAAATATGGAAGTCCTATTCCTGTAGCTACTTTTAGGAAGTCATACTCCCAACCTTCCTCCTACTATACTAAACACTTTGAGTACCATATCCGTATGGGAATTGGGAAACCAGTACTTGTGTAACCCTCAATGGTTCAGAAATATAGCTAGTCGTGGGCTCACAACTTTTTGTGACTCCGAAATATATTTTCGGACTTACCCATCGGATCATGGTAAAACGTCTAGCAAGGGAGAGGGGATGAGTTTGTTGAATAGCTTTTGGTGTTTTTTTTTCTCGCCTTTTGAAAACATTCGGTTCAACTTAAACAGTGAACATTCGATTCAGTGGAACTGTGAACATTCGTTTCGACTCCATCGATTTTGGTCTCATCATAATCCCGATCGATAATCAGATATCACCGATGTACTCAGTTTACAAAACTGATCATTATGATGTAAAATCAAATTTTCGGATCACTAAATCTATATATGACAGGTTTACTCCCATTAGCTAAATATGGAAGTCCTATTCCCTTAGATACTTTTAGGAAGTCATACTCCCAACCTTCCTCCTACTATATCAACACTTTGAGTACCATATCCGTACGGGAATTAGAAAACCAGTACTTGTGTGACCCTCAATGGTTCAGAGATACAGCTAGCCGTGGGCTCACAACTTTTTGTGACTCCGAAAACATATTTTCGAACTTACCCATCGGATCATGTTAAAGCGTCTAGCAACATCGCCCCATGATCTCCTAGGTATCACTGATAGTGCCTGCAAGAACCATTCGGTCAAGGTTAGCGTACAGTACGGTCCTTTAAACTCAAATATCCCGATCATATCAGCGACCATTGATAAATCGAGAGTCGCTAAAGATCCAATAACCATGCATATATCTTGGAGATCAAATAGTGACATCGCATGTGTTACTAGGTAAACCCATTTACCTAAAACACGTCTAATACTCTGGCCAGAGATTTGTCACACTATTATCTCCTCATATAGCATAGGATATCCATGCACAAGGGCGAGCGGTGAATCCTCGACAATGAAGCATTGACTTCTACATGCATCGGGACCTCACCCAACCCCGCCACCTGATGACCCAACTGAGTCGGTAAACGGGTCAAGGTGAGGCACCTATCATGTAGAGTCTCCATGACATTTCGAGTAATAAGGACTAATCTGTACAACCAAGACCTCGGACTTAATCCACTCGACAAATGATAACCACTTGGAAAGTCCGAACGAGGGTAGTTCGATAGATCACCAGGTCACTATCCATCTGCATGCTCAGAACATCAATATGTTTCCTACCAATGAAACGTGGTACTTCGCACCACAGACGCTAGTCTCAAGCTCGGGCGGCCCTTATCCTCTTTGGATGGCCCAATCGACTAGGAACAAGTTTAGAATACACACTGACTATTAGATGTGTTTCATGATAGCCATCAAATACACTAGCACATCTAACATACACTATAGTGCATTCAAAGTCTTTATCCAACAATTGTAATCATAATAATGAAGGTAAACAATGTCATAAAAGAATGCGAATTTCATAAATAAAGATCATTTCACATCAACAAGAGCCCACCACAAGTTGGCTATTTGGGCACCTACTCTAACAATCTCCCACTTGCCCTAAAGCCAACTACTCATGAGACGTAGTCCCATTGCTTCGCATACTTTATGCTCACTTCCTACAGATGTGAAACCCTCAGGCTGCATCATATAGATCTTTTCCTGAATGTTTCCATTAAGCAACGCATTTTTCACATCCATTTGTCATATCTCATAGTCGTACCATGTGGCTATGACTAGCAGGATTCTAATTGACTTGAACATTGCAACTGGTGAAAAAGTTTCATCATACTCAACATCTTGCCTTTGAGTGTAACATTTTGCGATCAGTCGCGCCTTGTAGGTCAGTACCTTACCATCAGGCCCAAGTTTTCTCTTGTATATCCATTTGCACCCAATAGGAACTATTCCTTAGGGAGGATTCACAAGAGTCCAAACTTGATTCGAATGCATTGAGTCAATCTCAAATTGTATTGCTTCAAGCCACAAATTAGAATCAACATCGGAAATTACCTCCTTGAAG
Organism: Dorcoceras hygrometricum; assembly: GCA_001598015.1. Lineage (NCBI taxonomy): Eukaryota > Viridiplantae > Streptophyta > Magnoliopsida > Lamiales > Gesneriaceae > Dorcoceras > Dorcoceras hygrometricum. The sequence continues at coordinate 45,121 of KV019624.1, read as the reverse complement.
GTTCTTGGATCACATCCAACAGTTTGATCACTTTGATCATCTTCAAGGAGGAAACCATATCTAACAGGAGCCCTAGAACCCTTTCAGATCTCCTAGGTGTGTCCATATCAAGTATTGGCCCTTGAGGTGCGGGAGATTCACTTGGTACTTCGGTTGGTTCTCGAACCTCTTCGAGTTCTACTATCTTGCCTTTTCTATCAAGTAGAAATTCCTTTTCCAAAAAGTTGGCATTTCTAGAAACAAACACTTTTGTTTCATTGGGATAGTAGAAATCTTTGGAACCCAATGAAGTAGCATAAGATGGATCTGTTATCCAGCTTACTCCCATTGTCTGCTTCACGTAAGTGGACATCCCAAAATCCTCAAGTACGAGTACTTGGGTGGCTTCCCCATCCATATCTCATATGGAGTTTTATCCACTGCCTTTGTGTGGACATTGTTCCACAACATTATCGTTGTTTCGAGCGCAAGACCCAAAACGATGTAGGAAGTTCAGTGAAGCTCATCATAGATCGAACCATGTCCATCAAGGTTCGATTACGATGCTCCGCTCCATCGTTGAGCTGTGGTGTGGCCGGAGGGGTCCACTGTGAGAGAATCTCATTCTCTTTGAGATAGTCTTGAAATTCGCCACTCAAGTATTCTCCACCTCGATCGGATCGCAATGTTTTAATACTTTTTTCCAATTGATTTTCTACTTCAGCCTTGAATTCTTTGAACTTTTCAAAGGATTCAGACTTGTGCTTCATTAAGTACAAGTACCCATACCTAGAGTGATCATCGGTAAAGGTGATGAATTAGGTGTGATCGGACTTAGTACCAATGCTAAGTGGGCCACACACATCAGTATGGATCCAATCCAACAGGCCTTTAGCACGTTCAGGCTTGCTCGTGAAGGGCAATTTTGTCATTTTCCCTTGAGCCAAGATTCACAAGTTGGTAAGAAATTAATATCAGACATATTAAACATGTCGCTCCTAATCAAATTGTTCATCCTATTTAAGGAAATATGGCCTAACCTAGCATGCCAAAGTTGTGCCGGGTTCAGATTATCATTTTTCCTTTTTATTGTTGTTGTTGTGTGTTTCCACATCTCGAGTTGGAACTTCTCTCAATTTTAAGGCGTATAGATTGTTTTCACGTTCCCCAATTCCAATTAAACATTCATTCTTGTAAATATTGCAAATCGAATTGGCAAAATGACAAGAATATCCATCACTATCAAGCATAGAAACGGAAATAATGTTCTTTACTAATTCAGGAACAAATAAAACGTTTCTCAACACCAACTTAAAATTTGAAGAAGAAATAAATAAACATCTCTGATAGCTTCGGCCGCAACCCTTGCTCTGTTGCCAAGCCTTAAGTGGGTCTCACCCTCCTTAAGACGTCGGCTTCTTGTCATTACCTGCAAGTCGTTGCAGATATGAGAGCCACATCCGGTATCAAGTACCCAAGAATTCGAGTTAAGAAACATATTTATTTCAATGCATAACATACCTTTTGTAGTTCGCAACTGCTCGAGGTAATCCTTACAGTTCCTCCTCCAGTGCCCAGGCTTTTGGAAGTGGTGGCAAACATCTTCAGATTTGTTCGGCTTTGAAGCCCTTGCCTTTGGCTCTTGGCGGTCTTTCCTGCTTCGCAGGGGCAGAACGCTTCTTACCCTTGCGTTTGGACCCCTTCTTCGTAGAGGAAGAAGAGTCCAAAAGACGGATGGGATTGTCCTTCTTTATGGTCCCCTCGAACACGACAAGCATGTTTTGGCCTCCAGCTTGTTCATGTTAAGTTAACCACAAAGGGGTCGAACGTAGCAGGCAGGGAGAGGAGAAGCAGATCCACAGACAGCTCATGTGGAAGCGTGATACCAAGGCCCACTAGCTTCTCAATGAGCCCAATCAAACGGACCCCATGCTCACGGACCGAAGTCCCCTCACGCATGCGACTCATCATGAGCTCCTTGACAGTAGTGAACCTCTCAGTCTGAGAGTTCTCCCCATACAGCTCTTTGAGATGAAGGTGTTTGTCAGCAGCATACACCGTCTTCTCAAAACACCGCTGCATTTCACTGGACATGGATGATATCATATAGCACCGTGCCCTAAGCTCATCATCCCACCATTTATCCAGCTTTGCCAACTCCTCAGGACTAGCATTGGCAGGGGCTTCCTTCGGAGGGCTTTTCTCTAGCGTGTAGAGAAGTTTCTCCGAAGCCAAGACAATCTTGAGGTTTCGAAGCCAATCATGGTAGTTTAAGCCAGTGAACTTGTTGCTATCCAGTATAGCAGCAAGTGAATTTTTTATCGAAGACATAATGAAAGCAGTTTATACTGAAAAGAAAAACAGACATGCATTAAAGACTAATCATGAAAAACGCTAAGACATAAAATATGGTCATGTAGTTTTATGAATCACCTCCCACTATTTTAACGATTTCACCACCCTCTAATGAAATCGAGAAAGCAAGTTTCCTTAGTGGGTACACAGAGTCCAATCAAGGAATCACAGTCCCGAATAATATCAGCCAACAATGCTTCTCAAAAGGTAGAGCCCAATTGCAACAACTGCAACCTCCATATATTTACCTCACGTCCAGTAAGGGCCCAATAATATGACGCCGATTACTATTACGTGTCACGTGAGGATTGAGAAATTCGAATAGTGATTAATCAGTTTTGCTTAGGATTAGTCACGAGATTTTAGAGATTTCGAATTTCAGATTTTGAGGAATTGTAGTGAAGTCTGGTTTGTGAAGTTCAGACTTCTGGAATTGGAGTTCAGCAGTTGTATTTTGCTAGCGGGAAATGATCCCAGTAGTGTTTCAGCAGTAAGGTTTATCGCTGGGAGAAGTAAAGCCAGCAGCGTTTTTATGCGAAGGCTTGCGGGCAATTCAGCTGTTGGTATTTCAGTAGTAGCGTGATCAGTTGTGAGCTATTACGTGAGGAAGTCAGCAGTAAGTTGCATGAGCATCCAGCTGTTGGTTTCGCTAGCGTGTTTCTTAGCGGGTATCGAAACTACGTCGTTTGAATAAGTTGGAACGACATCGTTTTGGGTGTAATGCTTTGTGCCAGCTGTTGGTTGTGTTGGTCAGCATCTGGAGAGGGATCTTATGCTTTGATATGACCAGGCGTTGGTTTGATCAGCTGTTGGTTTGAGTAACCAGCTGCTGGTAGTGAGACGACGTCGTTTTACCTTTGTTAGCGGGAACCCTGATACGTCGTCGTTTGAGTTATTTAGCGTTCAGGTGTTGGTCGTTTGGCGAGAGATTCGTCCTCAGCTGTTGGAGCGATGCGGCGTCGTTTCGATTAATTGGTACGGAGTCGTTTGATGTTGTGTATTTGTAGTGCGACGTCTGTTGGTGTCGGCTGTTCCCGTTGAGAAGAAACGTTGGATTCAGTTGTAAGATTTCTACTGTAGCATTACCCGACGTCTGATTTAGGGGAACAACAGCTGTTGTATGGAGATTTATATATATAAGTGTTGAGCGACACTTACTTTATTTTCCACCCGATATTTCTTATCTTCATCTTCGAAACCCTCGATAGCTACTGTTCACCCGAACATTTCTTCCCTAGATTTATGTCGATTCCAGCCGTTGTTTTGAACAAGATTGGTGGCGCTGGATTTTCCTTGAGTTGCTCTTTCGATTGATACTTGCTAGGAGGCCTGAGTCGGTGTTGGAGAGAGCGCAAAGAACCTGTTTGTTCGAAGCTTTTCGTGAGATCTGAACTGTATGTTCTTTGGTTCTTCGGGAAGCTTGAATTTAAGGTACAGGATAGCTTCTGCCGAGGTTGAGGAAGTCAGGAGAAATCTGATTTGCTTAGGCTGAGTTCTACCGTGCCTTTGAGAAATCTGTTGAGGTAGATTGAAGCTGTGAGGTACGAATTGGAGCAATTCTTAACAGCTTTGAGCATGATCATGGGTATATTTCATGTTATGAAATCTGTTTGACTGCTGTTGTGTGTTTACGTGAAGCAGACTTGATGAATTGATTGATTGTATGTTCTATTTTGCGTAAATTGGGCATGTAGAGATTAGATATGAATTTCTTGGCATACATGCATACATCTTGAGCCTTATGATTGATTGATGACCTGATTGAGAGCCACGTTGTGATCGTCAGACTGATGAGTCGTGCCTGAAAGATCCAACGCTATCATCAGAGTGGTGAGCGACTGAGTTGTCGTTTCGGAATACCACCGAGCTGTGATGGACTGACGGGTCTTGAAGATCACGGACCGATGATTTCCCCGGTTGATACACTATGTGGGTATAGAGGCTCGACTTGATTTGATTTGTCAGTTGATACACTGGTCTTGATTACCGATTCCTTGACAGCCTCATGCATTTCATAACTTGATTTATAGCATGTTGCATGATTTGCTGTTTTGATGGCTCTTCGTACTGAGGCTTGACCTCGTATTTCTTTTCCTGATTTTGTGTCTTTTGGGTCTGTGTTACCCATTTGCAGGATCTGCAGGTAACCAAGCTTGACAGAGTGGAGCGCCAGCTGGTCGATCCTCATTCCCTTGAGTCCCAGTTATATATTGTATTATGTATTGAACCAGGGAATGTCCTGTGTTTTTATGTATTGGGGATCTGTATCTGATTTGATATTTGATATTACCTGTTTTGCGTATGAGTTTGATTTAACTCGTATTTGGATTATTGATATTTTGAATGACGATTTGAGTTCAGGCCCAAATTATTTCGAAAATTTTTAAGCCCTATTTTTACGCTTTCGTGATTATGTGTTTAATTGTGCGGTAATCTTTGTTGATTAGTACGGGGCCTGACATGTCAAGATGACCCATCAATGTTTATTTGTAATGAACGGTCACCATAACGTTCCCAATAATATGAGCCAACGTCATGGGAGTTCCATCCAACTCACAGCAAGTGTCAAAGACGTGTACAGCCTTCCAGCACACAGAGACACCCCAATAATATGAGTCGGGCTATGTATGCGGGTAGCATCAACGTACACCCATTGTTGATGGAAGGTAGGAAATTTTAAACAATATTAAGTTCCCTTAGCTTCATGATCTTATCGAATAAACTTTTGTTTTATGATCAATTTAGAAGTCATGGACTAACATTATCTAAGAGTGCTTCCAGGTGGTTGGAGGGGATAAGAACCACTTAAAAACCAACCTCCTTAGACAAAGCAACGCCCTTCAGGGAGACTTAGCCGGTACAAGCCATTTTTAAGTCAGTCTATAAAGAACTCCCTTAGATAACGTTTTGTCACATTCATAATTATAAATAAATTAAGTTCCTTCAATTTAATCATGAAACCTTTAATCTTGATATAAATTTTAAATCAAATTTAAAATGAGGGATTTTAATTTTGAAATTTGGTCTCAATAATTTTAAATCAAATTTAAAAATTTTCGGATTCAACAGATTATATCACATATATAATTGGGATGATCGATAAACGAGAGCTATGCGATCTGTGGTTGCCAAGCATGGATCTAGGTCCAATCCTAGGTGATATGTAGTATGCAAATGCAATCATGTTACATACTTCCAATTTTACAAGTATTCGATCTTCAATATCGTTGATCATCATCTCCATCATCTTCAAAATTATCCTCCCACTAAGTCTAATATTTACATTAAAATATCCATGACAAATAAAGATACATTTTAAAGGGGTGGGAACGGGCCATAAACCAAGCCCACTTTGATATGATTTCAACAATATTAAAACCAAGAAATGTAAAACCTAGCATGCACCTAACGCATTGGGCATGTCTCTCGATCATCCCAAACATTATCTATTCAATTAATCCAATTAACTTGATATAAATAATCAAATTTGATTTTATCCAAAAAAATAATATTTTAAATATAAAATCATATTTTATAAATAAAATCTTATTTTTCATTTAATTGCATCAATTTAGGGCTTAAAACAATTTTAGATCCAATATCTCAAAATTTTTCAAAAATTAATTTTGGTGCAACCAAAAATCCCAATAGCAAGTATCAGCCCAAAAACCCCACGGGCAGCCCGGGACAGGCCCGGAAAAACCCTAGGATTCAAATTCCACCGCCGCATCTCCGCCCCGACACCGCCGCACGCACGCGTGCTGGACGCTCACGTGCGCGCACAGGGACGCGGTCACCTGCGCGACCAGCTCAAGCAGGAGGGGCGGCGGGCGCGCGCACGAGCGTGCACGCACCCCCTTGCGCGACATGCACGCACTGGTACCGGCCTGCGGGTGCAACGCCGGCAGCAACGTGCGTGCGCGATGCGCGCACCGGCCACGCGATACCCGCCACAATGTGCGCGAGGCAGGCGCGCGCTACGTGCACGACGTGCGCATGGTGGCAGGAAGCAGAGCGCGCGGCGGTTGCACGGAGGAGCAAAATAATTATTTTGTTTCAAAAAACGATATTTCTGATGCAATTCAGGCAGAAGGGTGTATTGACAGATCCGATCCATGTCTCTGATACCACTGTTAGCGCAGCGACGGATCCGAATCCCGCTCCCGGGGCGCAGCAAAAGTTTAAAAATTTTTGAGCCCGGGAACGATCAATACACCTAAACAATAATCAAAACATTCATAGGATGTTTAGAGGGTACCTTGATGGCGTCTAGATGCCTGGCTCCGACCAATTCCACGAGGGAATTTACACTTCAACGGTTGAACAGATGGATCATCGGCTAATCCGGTCCATGGCCAGAATCTCAACTCCTTCGCCGGTTTGCACTAGAAAGCCAACGAAAATTTTATGGATGGAATCTCCTCGTCGAGATGGTCGGAAAAAATTCCGACAACGACGACGGGCGACGACTGCGAGGGAAGAAAGGAGAGGGGAGGAGTTTGTTGAATGGCTTTTGGTTTTTTTTTCTCGCCTTTTGAAAGTGTCTCCTCATTGCCATATTTATAGATTGAGGGATAGAGTTTGATTTGAACAAAACAGTGAACATTCGGTTCAACTCAAACAGTGAACATTCGGTTCAACTCAAACTGTGAACATTCGGTTCAACTTAAACAGTGAACATTCGGTTCAAGTCAAACTGTGAACATTCGTTTCGACTCCATCGATTTTGGTCTCATCATAATCCCGATCGATGATCAGATATCACCGATGTGCTCAGTTTACAAAACTGATCATTATGATGCAAAATCAAATTTTCGGACCACTAAATTTATATGTGACAGGTTTACTCTCATTGGCTAAATATGGAAGTCCTATTCCCTTAGCTACTTTTAGGTAGTCATACTCTCAACCTTCCTCCTACTATACTCAACACTTTGAGTACCATGTCCGTACGGAAATTGGGAAACCAGTACTTTTGTGACCCTCAATGGTTCAAGGATACAGCTATCCATGGGTCAACTTTTTGTGACTCCGAAAACATATTTTCGGACTTACCCATCGGATCATGATAAAGAGTCTAGCAACATCGGCCCATGATTCCCTAGGTATCACTGATAGTGCCTGCAAGAACCAGTCGGTCATGGTTAGTGTACAGTACGATCCTTTCAACTCAAATATCCCGATCAGATCAGTGACCATTGGTAAATCGAGAGTCGTTAGAGATCCAATAACCATGCATACATCTTGGAGATCAAATAGTGACATCGCATGTGTTACTAGGTAAACTCATTTACCTAAAACACTATAGTACTCTGGCCAGAGATTTGTCACACTATTATCTCCTCAGATAGCATAGGATATCCGCGCACAAGGGCGAGCGGTGAATCCTCGTCAACAAAGCATCGACTCCTACATGCATCGGGACCTCACCCAACCCCGCCACCTGATGACCCCAACTGAGTCGGTAAACGGGTTAAAGTGAGGCACCTATCATGTAGAGTCTCAATGACGTTTCGAGTAATAAGAACTAATCTGTACAACCAAGACCTCGGACTTAATCCACTCGACAAATGATAACCACTTGGAAAATCCGAACGAGGGTAGTTCGATAGATTACCAGGTCACTATTCATCTGCATGCTCAGAACATCACTATGTTCCCTAACAATGAAACGTGGTACTTTGCATCGTAGATGCTAGTCTCAAGCTCGGGCGGCCCTTATCCTCTTTTGGACGGTCCAATCGACTAGGAACAAGTCTAGAATACACAGTGATTATTAGATGTGTTTCATGATAGCCATCAAATCCACTATCACATCTAACATACACTATAGTGCATTCAAGGTCTTTATCCAATAATTGTAATCATAATAATGAAGATAAATAATGCCATAAAAGCATGCAAATTTCATAAATAAAGATCGTTTTACATAGAGTCAACAAGAACCCACACGCCACAAGTTGGTTAGTTGGGCACCAACTCTAACACTTCTAGCCTCCGTCTATGCTGCCAGCTTGCACGATCTATTTAGCCAGTGTGCTTGGTTTGAGGTATTTGGTAAGAAATACCACAAGGTACAGATGGAGCCTTTGTTACAACTTTCTAGAGATAATTTATGTGCTATTTGTGCGAATGCAATGTTTTGTTGTCTGTTCTTATTGTTATTTATTGTGAATGCATTCTGTGACATGGTATTGATGATGTGCATTCATACTTTGCCCTGGCTATTCTTTGGCAACCATTTATATGGTTTAGAAGATATGTTTTGTAGCCTCATTGGAGTGGTGTTTTGTGTTGCACACTCATGAGGAGGCATTAAGAGAGAGCAGGTAGCTCCTGCACTCTCAGTGTTGTGTCTTGGGAGCTTGGTGATGGGGTGTTGATAGCACACTCCCGTTGTATTTGTTATTCCGTTGAGGGCGAGCAGGTAGCTTCCGCACTCTCAACGAAGGGGCCACACCGTCAGTTTTTCCATTGAGGCCTGTCAGTCACCCCCATTACTCTCAATGATGTGCCAGTGTGATCTTGGTGATCTTTTTGTTAGATCTGCAGTCTTGGTACCCGTTTTTCTTTGCTATCAGATATGCATTGCATAACATGTAGAATAATTATCTCGTACATGACTGCTGCTTATTGTTGCTCTCCATACTGAGATTTGACCACTTCTTTTTGGGGCAGCTTCGGTCGTTTTGTTGGCCCTTGCAGGCTTTATAGGTTCTTCAGTTTGGCTAGGTGAAGTGTCAGCTAGTGGAGCGACAAAGGGTGTTGATCAAGTGTCCTAGTTATTATGTATATATTTCATCTAGTCATTTACTAGGGGATGCCCTGTGTAGTTATTATTATATGTTGATTCAATGTTTATGTTTATCATTGGACCTATATATAGAATGTGATCTGGGAGACTGCTTATTATTTATTACATGGCTTTTGCATGCGTTGTGAGCAGTCCTAGCTCTACATTTGTTTGCAAATTGTTTTAAGGGACTTTTCTGAAAATAAGTTCGTGTGATGGACTAGTATTTATATTTTGAGTATTCGAATATTTTTACTTGTCGTTTTTGTATCAGACCCAAAAAGAAAACTTTTAACCCACTTTTGACCTTTCGTGTTTTAGCGTTAATTGCGTGCTTAATCCTTAGTTATAAGTACCGGACCTGACATTTTGGTATCGGAGCTTAAACTGGGATAAGCTCAACTTATATTATAGTTCACTCGATTCTAGACACGGTTCTCGTTTTGACGCATGTGTTTGACTACGTGCTTTACCTGTTTATATCGTTTACCCCTGGTGTCTCAGTGATGGCGCCTAATATGAGAGGTAGACTTGGGAAGCAGATGGCAGAGGAATCTAGGACACAGAACTGTGATGATGACATAGTTCAGCCTAGTATTCCCGAGCGTTAATGTGCTAGATCGGTTGAGGATGAGGTGGAGCATTTGGCCTACCAATTCGATGAGCTAGTCTCAGCAAGATTTCAAAGGTGAATTCATCGTCCTTTTCATAGGTGCTGAGGGAGGTTTGGTAACCGAGGGTTGGTTAGAACACATGAAGGGTCTGTTTGACAGGGTCAACTATGATGCTGATCGCAGATTGAGTCTAGCGACCTTCCAGTTGAGGGATCATCCACATATATGGTGGAAGGGTACTTCCACGGCATGAGAGAGATTGGTGCAGTGATCTCGTGGGAGAGCTTCTGTTCAGCTTTTCGACGGGAGTATATCCTAGAGTCCTACTAAAATGCCAAGGAGCATGAGTTCAAACACTTGGTGCAGGGTAGCATGAAAGTAGCGGAGTATGCTCGTCAGTTTTCTTCTCTGCTCTCTTTTGTCCTCCATATCGCTAGCCAGGAGAGGGCAAAGCGGAATGTGTTCTTGGAGGGCTTAAGATCGGATCTATTCACTTTGTTTTTGGCTGGTCCACCTGCTACTTATGCTGATGCGGTGAAAAGGGCGATTGACATTGGGGAGGGCTTGGTGAACATGCAGTCTCAGATTCAGCCGCAGGTTGCTCAGGGTTTCCACCCCATGTCTTCGAGGATGTATTCTTTTCAGCCTCCTCAAATGTCTCAGCAGTCTAGTCGCCATAGATTTAAGCCCAGAGAGAAGCAATTTAAGAAGCCTTCTTCTAGCTCGTACAGTCTGGTGGAGTCATTTCTAGGTCATTGTTTTGTGGACACTGTGGAGGTAAACATCTGGCTTCATAATATACGGGAGTACATGGAGCCTGCTGTCTTTGTAGGCAATATGTACAGTTTGCCAGAGTGTGTCCTTTTGTGAGGAGTCAACCTTCCTCCCTATCGCAGCAGCGTTGGTCTGGAGGATAATCTCGAAAATAGCATACTTCTTCTCAATCTCACCGGTAGTCAGACTTTCCACAACCTAGAGGGTCCTTCCAGCCCGGATGAGTTATTGAAGGTACTTGCTGTACTTTTAGTCTTACTGCACAAGTTTTGTCTAACACAGGAGCATCACACTATTTCCTGTCTGATGTGTTTATTTTTTAGTGTGGGGTTGATACCAGTCCATTGTGTGATGATATGTCTTTTTCTACACCTGTCGATGTGAGTTTATTTTTCTCTGAAATAGTTCCGGACTGTGAGGTTAAGTTTGATGATAATCTATTGGTGGAAAATCTGATTAAGCAGGAGATGAGATTTTGACTGTAGGGATGGATGTCCTAGCGAGTTATAGGCTACAGACGGTTGTTTCCGTGGTGTGATCAGATTTAGGTCTCAGTTTGGCGAGAGGTGGGATTTCTATGACAATTATTCTCGATTTAAAGTCCCAATGGTCTCAGCCATGGAGATGTTTTGGTTGTTGTCACTAGAGAACTTTAGGTTCATGATTTAGGCTTTGGATGTGACGCCCGAACCTAGCTTGGAGCTTTGTGATATTCCCATCGACCAGGAGTTCCCTGATATTTTTCCTGATGAGATTCTAGGCTTCTCTCCAAGAAGGAAAATCGATTTTAGTATCGAGTTGATGTCAAGGAATGCCCCGATATCAAGAGCCCCGTACAGGTTGGCACTCGCGGAGTTGAGGGAACTCAAGGATCAGTTGCGTGATCTTTTGGAGAAAATTTTTTATTAGAACGAATATATTACCCTGGGGAGCTTCGATTTTGTTTGTTAAGAAGAAAGATGGGAAAATGAGGATATATATCCATTTTTGGCAGATAAAGAGATGGTGAAGAACAAGTATCCTCTATCACGAATCGATGACTTGTTTGATCAGCTACAGGGTTCAGCTGTGTACTCCAAGATTGATCTTTGTTACGGATATTTTTTCTAGTCGTGTATGGAGGATAGGTGGTCTTCTATGCTTAGGAAATATTTGCCGAACCCCTCACATGTTCTGAGCGTCGAGCCACTGCAGCTATCGCCACAGTTAACATTTGAGGTGCGAACCACTCGGATTGTAGATAGGATCGGAAGCTACGCAATCGGACCATTTCCATAGTCAAGGTCAAGTGGCTAAATCATTCCGATGAGGAGCTATGTGAGAGGTAGAAGCCGATATCAAGGAGCGCTATCCGGAGCTTTTCGGTAAGTTTTTTAATTTCGGGAACGAATTGTTGTTTTAGAATTATATTTCTTGTCCATATACACATCCACGTTTTTGTTACCGAATGGAAATTTTAAAGTTCTACTACATAAACATGGGCGGATACGTGATTAACCCAATACATAATCATACATATTATTATGAAATTTTCTTATTAGAGATCGGAAAATCGAGTTATTGTTGTAGGATTGATTAACAAATTATTATATCTGCTTAACACTGGAATAGATGGAGCCATAACAATTATGCGAGTGTAGTTTTAGAATTATAGTACTTATCCATATGCACATCCACTTTCCAGCTACTGTACGAAAATCTAAATTTCAGTACAAAATAGATGCAAAAATGCGATAACCCAACAAATAATCATACACATAATTATTAATTTTCTTTTTAGAGTTCGGAAATAGAGTTGTTTTTTTGTAGGAGCAATTAACAGAATGTTTATCATGCTAGCTTGCGTCACTGATATCTCATATACCACCTCACTATCCAAGGACCTTCACCTGACAGCACATCACCTTGATACCTGAAGACCAAGCAAGTGTCTGGACATCGGGGCACATTCTGTTATTCCCAACAATCACGTATTGGATGGAACACTGCGAATACACGTTGAATTAGTTTCAGGGCGACAATATCACTAGGAAATAGTCAACATATGCACAATACGAAGTGCAATATGCGCTCAAACACGTTACACGCCGGGTGATATACCCGGAACGACCACTTATCCCCTCTATAAATACCAAGGTATGCTTCACTTTACATTCATTCACACCAACAAACTCTCAGCCTCATATACTCTCTTATCTCCCGACATCGTGACCTAACTTAAGTATTGGAGGGATTTCATCGGAAACATTTTCGATGTCCTCTGACTTGTTTCTGTGGTTGTAGGCCCTTGAAAGGACTATATTACCCATCGCTCATTCTTCCTCAGTTCTCGAGGACCTACTCATCTCCCGAGGACAGAGCTGTTGTTATCCCGTTGTATGTGACCTATCACGCCGCACTCCTGATTAGCAAGTTGGTTCCCGAGGAAGGACCTCCCTACCTCTTAAGCTGGTCAGCTCCTCGACAGCTGGCCAAAATTCTTGTTGGCATCAAAAACCATAATAGGTGACTATTTTTTCAGTAATAAAATTCTGAAAGCATAACAACAATAATTATATTTAGAACATTTTAATAAGAATTGTCTCCAATAATAATTTATCAATATTTTATCCAAATTCCCTAGATAAATCAACAATCATGGAAAATAAACTCTTTCGATTCATTCTTTTCATGTTAATCACCTTCACTATTATTGACACTACCTTTTTCATTCAATTAGTTCGCAATGGGAGGTTGGATCGCCTCTTTATTATCACATACGGATCAAGTTAGGCATTATTTGTTTCTGAATTTTCCCATTTTACATTTGTCAAAAAACGGTTTGTTTCTTCACTTTTAATTTATTACTGACATTAAAATAGATTTTGCGTCAATGATTTTTTCATTTGTTACATTTTATTTTCCGAACTCGTACAAATGTTGTTGTGTTATACTGAATATATAAAAAATAAAAATAAAAATCTTCGCTATGACAATACATATATTTCAGTTGTGATTAGAAAAAAATCCAATATATGAACAGTGTTTTTTGAACATGATTTTTTTCATATCTAAAAGCAAGCATTGACTGACTTATCAAATACAAACAAACATTAAGAAAAAAAATGAAAATATAACAATTAGTAGGGGCATAATCCCGCGCACCATATAGGTGTATTGAAATTTCTGAAGAAAAAAAATGCATTTAGATATTCTAAATCCAAACTTCAATATTGAAATTCAATAAAATTCAATTATGTAAATCTCTTATTACTATACTGTCAAATTGAAAGTAATGATACACAAAGTACTTTCTTTGTATATAAACACAAAGTACTTTCTTTGAAAAAGAAAAAGAAAAAAGAGTGAATTCCTTTTTATCTTTCAAATTTCTGCATTTATATAGAAGAATAAAATTTCTTTCCAATCCTATTTAAAGCTTGTTGAATAAAACATCACACTACTGCACATAAATTATTTATGGGGTTACCTTCAGAGGCAGTCGCCTCTCATATTTGGGTACATGCCTGTATATATATACCTCAGTACAGTAAATAGTTCCTAATGTGTACTCGAACGGTCTATAAAAATGATGCTGCATAAATCTCGAAATGGTGGGCTCCACTGGTACTGAATCCACAAAAAGGTGAAAACCAGTAGCCACATTCATGATTGATTGCAAAGAGAAGAAAAATATCATTGCAAGAAAATTGAGCTGATTTCATCCTAAAAGTCATACTTGCGTCCTCATACTTGTCTGGGACCCACAATATTGGGATGACTTCATTTAAAGACATCACCATTTTTATGTCGTAATATTAGTAATTTTATTATAATACTTTCGCGCGTATATATCTTGAATTAATCAATCCTGTTATAATCCCATCTACGAAAAATGACAGTCAAATGATATTGTCCTCTCACAATTGTATGTTGTGGGACCCATACAATTTTTGTTTGGTAACCCTGCTATTGTGAGAGGAAATACAGTGTCTTTTTAGGATCGACTTTCCCGACAGATTGGGAGCTCAGGCTCGGTTAGCCACTTTTTTATCATCTTCCAGTATGTAGTGCACTTCAATGAATGGTTAAGAAACACTTCCGAGGGACTTTGATGTATACGAAAGCCTATTCTAGCTATATCTGCTGCCACCATCATATTTTGACTGGAAGAGGTGAGGAGATGTTTGATGGGATTAATCCCAATGCCGACAGATTCGTTTATCACTATTTGCGTTATCTTTACCTCCATCATTCTTATTTGATGGGGATTTGATTAGTACTCATTTTTTATTTGATGAACTCTGTTATATGACAGTGGTGTACCTGTGTAGTTGTATTGTGTTTGTTGAGCAATATATTCATATATATTTTCATAAAATAAACAAGACATCTCTTATTCTTTATAGGAGACAAATATCTATGGGCTCAGGCAACGTATATGCAATGACTTTACAAATGACTCGTATGTTATGTTTTTAAATTTTGTTACAATTTAGTGACAAGGCAATTAAAATGTCATTCATGAAAAAATTTGTTTAATTGCTTATTCTAACATGCTATATATATGTATCGAGGGTGCAATTCAATGAATATCATCTCTGAGCAGGACAACTACAATACATTGGTGAATTTCACCCGTACAGCATCTACCATTGTTGAGTATGGGCTCACAAAATGTAAAAGCCCCACACCCAATTAACGGTATATATCCAACCACCTATGAAATTACCCTGTGGAACATAGAAGCTAACATCATAACTAAAGCGAATGATGTGTTTGTTCAAGAATAAGAGGTATGGGGAGAACTGGTTAATCGAAAACATAAAATATCTCAGCCGAGCAACATATGTAATGGTAGAGAATATGATGCTAATTTGTCTCTACAATTTGTACCTGCTGTTAAATATTTTGCTACTGTTATAGACCAGTATAGAAAGGATAAATAGCATAATGGATATGTAGAATACATAGAGGAAAGAAAGGAGAGAAAGGAAAGAGAAAAACTGGGTTTTAATTTTATTTTGAGGCCTTTCTGTAGTACATGGTGTAAGGGTTTGAAGAACTTTTAAATTCTGCCAAAAACTATGATATAGATCTTGACGCAAAATTATGCTTACAAATTATCAATCTTTCATCTCCATGCCACATGGAAAACCTGAAAATAATGTAACTCACTATCTGATTCTAGCATGTGCGGATAACATCTGCCGCTCTTCTCATGTTACATGTGTAAATATGGTACATTCCAAAACAATTGCGACACTAAAGCCATAAATTGGCCACCATCGTCTTAAGAATGACCAAAGCAACAAATCATTTTTGCACAACCCATACGCATTGTTGTATACATGATCAATGAATCCTTTATCCACCATTGTCCACATGAAATATCTGATCGAAACCTTTTCAAATATAAAAGCACAATATTCCATGATTCCCATCCATGAGATGAACTGATCTATCACTTGTTTGTTCTATTCTCTGCCATAATAGGATTATCCAGAACCTAGGAAACCAATATAAGATGGAGGGTGGAATCAGTTATAGTTACCTATATTTTTGGGGAGTTTTTAACTTTTACGACAGTGCTACCTAAAGTCATGTTTGGTATCATAATCGATAACAAGTAACTCTAGTTTCAGCAATAAATAAGACTTAAACCGGTCGTCTTGGAAAACCGACTTCACCACAACTGGGAATCAGATCGTATTGACTTCTAAGCTTTCAAGGTAATTAGAACATTATCCAACTTATCAGATTCTGGCCAAGATCGACAAGCATGGTTCCGTTCTTAGGTTGAATTAAAGTACTAACATCCAATGGCTTGCGACTTTTGATGTATTATGTGTTTTATAAAATCATAAAAATATTTCAGTAGCACACCGGAACTGTAGTTCAAGTCTTTACTTGATAGATTATAAGATTTCTTATGTTCAAAACAGAAAAATCGAGCTCATATTCAATTTCTAGAATATGTCAACTCCAACCCAAAATAGTTATCTTCAATCTTAAAAGGCGAGCCAAGAAATATATTAACTCAAGCTAGAACACAAGGGAAAAAGAAATAAACGTTTGATTTGAGTCAGTTCCACCCCTACCACCAACGGGCTAATGGTTCACCACAAAACAGCATGTCAAATAATATTATGGTTTGTTCCAATATAATTTCATATCATGTTTCGTTTAGGTTGCCTAAAGATGCAGATACTTCAAAACGTCATGACAAGCAAATATATATTATATGCAAGCGTAGAATTGGAGACGAGAAATAACTGTGTAAAAAAGATCTTTTGAGACTGCAAAAGATAATTCACTTACAGGTCCGATAATGTTATGCCCGTCCATACATGACAAGCATGTCTCGTAGTCTCTTTGCTTCTGTTGTCATCCCATCAAAGCTCTTGGACTTGGGTAGTCTCCAGCACCAGTTTCCTTGCTACAAATGGTAAATTGTCATCCAATATTTTTCAAGAATGATTTCCACAATGACATTTAACGATTTTTTTATGCCCCTATAATTGCATGTAACTTGGTTTCAGTTGACGATTTCCAAAAACAATAGCAAGAAAGAAACTGATTTTCTTGGATCCAACAAATAGGACCCTGAACTATTATACGAGTATGTAGTCTTGAAGACGACGAGATAAACCAAAACTTTGAGGACAATGAGCTATATTGGGACAAGTATAAAGGCAATAAATAGCCAACTGACTAGCTATATTTCACAACTGCGATCCTTAAATAAGCATAGGATCCTTTTCAGTAACACATGCGCTTACACGTTGGATGTATGGATGAGTGTCCTCATCCACCACCAAGCAACAGCCATGACACAACATTATCACAAATAGGATATAGATGATTAAAGTTCATACAACAATTCGCAAGCTTTATTCTACTCAAAGGATATGTGAAGTGACACGGGGATAACATAAAGGTGATGTCATGCACTAGGGTGTAAGGTCATTTACCACAGTTGCTGGGATGTTCATTCTAGCTGAACTTCCCAATCCCAGTATATCCTGCATGGGAATTATTGCAGTTTGAGCAACTGAAGAAAGTGCAGCCTGAATTAGCCTCCATGAGATATCAGCTTCATCGATATTACCAAGATATTTTATCACCTGAAACAGAGATATATTGGATGAAAATACAATATAATAACATCTAACTTTTGTGCCAGCCATATGCATAAACTTTCATTCGAGGGGAATAAGTCACACTCACATTAGATTTTTCTTCTTGTGGCAAGACATCCCACCACCCTCTGATCTGAACACACGAGTCAATGCATTAATTTAATATTTTCTTCTAAGAACAATCTACAAGGCACTAGAAAAGTAGAGAGACTCAAAAAGTTCCTTCATTGGGAACTTAGGCGGACCTATATCATGGATATCAAATTGGGACAAGACATCTGGCATTCTTATATGTAGTCATCCTTCCCACTAGGCATGATTAACGGGACAGGTTGAACCGGAACCCGGTCCAGTAATCTGGACAAGAACCATTTTCTAGAACCGGAACATGGACCAATCCAAACCATTAAAGTTAATGGGCCGAATCGAACCCGTGAAAAATATGCGGAACCGGATGGTTCCGGTTCCACTGAAAAAATAAAATTATAATATGTTGCAACACTGGAATTCCAGGCAACGGGTTCCAACAACTGACTTGAAACAACTGCAGATTGGCCCCAGACTGTGGGCCAATATGCAATTATAGAAACTTGCAAATAGGACCCAATTTTTTACTACTAATATGAGTTCATTCTCTCCATTTCCTCACAACCTCAACTCCAACAATCTCTTCTTCTGTCTATCCTAAATCCTCCAAATTTCATATTAATGCGTAATATTTGAACCCATAACTGATTATTTATTTCAGTACCCCATAATTCATATCCTAAATCTTCCAATTCTTCATATTAATCATGTAGTATTTGAAACGTATAATTGGTTATTTATGTTCATATCCCATAATTCATATCCTAAATCTTCCAATTTTACATTTTCGTATCAATTGTTCATATACTTGCTAAACGACCTCTTCTTCAAGTCGTGGTGGTAACTTCGTGGAAAGAGTGTTGCTCTTAACACGATTACGGAGTTAGCAAGTAACTTGAACTTCAAAGAGGATCTCAATGTCGACAAGGAGTTTGTGGCCGTCGATGACCCTGCCATGGGAGAAGGAATGCCTTCTATGGGGACATAAGATACAGTTAGAGCAAGGCACACACCCGTGCCAAACGAAGTAAAATTGGGATAACTTCGAAATCCAACAAAAACAAGATACCAATGATTCTGTTTCAAATCGTATAATATATAAAACTTCATATTCATATAAAATGGGTGGTTCCGGTGGTGGCACCGAAACATTCAAAAAAACATTTGTTAAAAAACATAATTTTGGCGAACAAACTTTGATGTCACGGGGTAGAGAACCTACACAACTTCAAAGAAATCCTAGAAGTGAATCTAATTTCGTTATTATTGCGGATATTTGTCGTAGAGCTCTTGTTAGATTTGTTGTTAGATGCGAAATACCTTTTCTAATTTGTGACAACGATAGTTTTGTAGAACTTAAAACAACAATTCAACAGGTTTTCTTAATATTTCTCGACACACACTTAGAAAATATTCTCTCGAACTTTGAAAGAATTTAAAAAACAATTGGTGGAGCATCTTTTTCAATAAATGTAGTGTTAGTTTGACTACCGACATTTTGGAATAGTGTTAAAATGAATCTTATCTTGTTAGAACTTGCCATTTATTGATGATACTTGTTACATAAAAAAAAATTAAGCTCTGGAAACTTTGGAAAAATAACACACTAGTTGCACAATTGCTAGATATCGCAAATACTTGTAGGTATTATCATAGAAAATAAAATTATTTCAATCACGTTACATAATGCAACAAACAATAATACCGCAATAAAAAGTAAAGACTAGTCTCAATCCAACTTTAGATGCTAAATTATTTAATGTTAGATGTGCATGCCACATAACAAATTTGTGTGTTAAAGACGGTTTCGCTGATGATTGTAGTTGAGGTAACAAAGTTACACTTTGTGGTAAACTAATTCGTTAAAGAAGATATAGTAAATAATTTAAACGTATATGAGAAACTCATGGTGTGAAACATAAAATGATTCCTGCTCTTGTTGAAACTCGTTGGAATTCTTTATAACATCTGCTTAATACACCAGTTTCGTATAAAGATCTCCTCCATCCATATTATAATTGTATAGTGAACTCACACTCTTTGAAATTAGAACATGATTTGGATATCGTTAGTAATTGTACTGGTATGTTAGAAACATTTAAAGATGTTACTGAACAATTTTCTGGCATTCACTACCCTAGTACTCCATTTTCCTTCTTATTTTCAACATGTTTTATAAGTTTATTGAATTTATAAATGATAAATTTGAAACAATTTGTAGAAATCATGGAACTAAAATTTAGAAAATATTGGGAGAAACTCTCAAATGTCCATTACTTAGCAACTTTACTAGATCTATATCAAAATAAAAATTCATTAGATATATTTTTAATATAATGCTAAATTATTATTGACGATCAAAAGACGTCAGTTATGACTGGTGGTTGAAGAGATCGTCGTCGAGAACTTAAGTGGAATCAACTTGAGAAGAAATTTGGGAGGCCAAAAATTAAAGGGAAAAACATCCACATGCTCATCAACTGAACTGCAGTTCTTCCTCAATGGGAATTTTCAAATGGGAGACAACTTCGAGGTTTTATAATGGTGGAAAGAAAATTCAACACAATATCCATCTTATCATCTCTGGCAAGAGACATATTCATGTCAATGCTCAAGTGTTGCATCGGAGTCTGCATTCTTATCA
Organism: Dorcoceras hygrometricum; assembly: GCA_001598015.1. Classification (NCBI taxonomy): domain Eukaryota; kingdom Viridiplantae; phylum Streptophyta; class Magnoliopsida; order Lamiales; family Gesneriaceae; genus Dorcoceras; species Dorcoceras hygrometricum. The sequence continues at coordinate 24,754 of KV019624.1, read as the reverse complement.
TTGGCTGAATAATTGGAGATCATAGATGCAATCTATCTTCAGAGTCTCTTTTTTTCCATACTTCTTTTACACAAGACTAGTTAAATGCAGAAAAAAGAACAGGACCAGTGGAAGAACAGATGAATTTGCAATCTAAAATTATGAAGTAGCAGAAGAATAATCTATAACTGTTTTTGTTATGATGAGATTATGTAATATTATTTTTTCAAATTGAAAAGTAATTGTCATTTTAAATATGTCGATGAATGAATTATTTTCCGATATTGTTTCAAAAAATAAAAAAACAAAAAAAAGGTTGGGCATATTTTCCTTTTTTTCAAAACGGGACCGGTCCGAAAACCGGTAAAACACCGAACAGTTCGAATCGGTTCTTACTTTCCAAATTGAAACCAGAAACGGAATCGAACCGGTTTCAAACCTGTTCGGTCAGGTTCCCGAACGCCAGCCCAGGAACCGGGACAGACAATCCATTAATATGTTGACTTCCCACTAATAAGGAAAAAAATGTTTCTCCAGGTAAATCTCGTGAACTCAGAGCTCATACCGTGTCATTATCATGAGTGCCGGTGTAAACCACTTGGTTGTTTTCATGATTATGAGGTAAATGCGGATTTTCAGAATCACTTCCGAATCCTGGATATGAGAACCAAAAGGAACACTAACTAGTCAATGAAAGGAATCATTCAAGAATGCTAACAAATATAACAGAACATAAAACAGGGAAGGAAACAAGCTACCAAACTGAAGGACGGCCATTCCATGTGCCCGAATGTATTTCCTAAGCTGCACGACGTCTTCAGTGATTACACCCTGTCATAGTATAAATAAAATGGGTTTTTATCCTAAGGTGAAGTACAATGATAACGGGAGGCAAGAAAGTGAGATGAAGGAAAAGGCATCTGCAAGGATTTTGTGCAAAGGGAAATATAATGAACACGTGAAAAAGTAAAAGTAATTCTGCTGAAGGACCTACACAGCAATGTATCTTTTGACTATCTCACATTTCTCTTTAGGAGTATGTAAAGCTCAGAACCTTAAAAGGTGAACAAGGAAAGGAGTAAAAAATCAAAAAGAGTCAAAATTCAAAGGAGATGATGCCTGAAAAAAAATCAGAAACTAAGATCTAACTTGGGGTCTGGGACAATGCTTCAAATTTCGATTTAATGCACATCAAAGTATGAATGATAATACCATCCACCTCGTTTATAAGAAAATAACAGAAATTAGAAATGCTATTTGAAAGATCATACCAAGTCTTCTGCTATGATATTCATGTCTCCAACAGCTCCAAAGACGGCATCGAACAAAGACTTTCCAGGTCCCACCTACTGTCGCATAGAGATCTTCAGAGAATGTTTTATATACTGATAGTCAAACTTTCGAATTTATAAAAGAGTAGTCTGACCTTCCAACGTCCCACCGTTGCAACTTTTGCCTCTATAATTAAAAGGATACGACATCATTGTTCGTTATAACAGTAATCTTGGGTAATCTTTTTTTTAGTTGAGGTTGTCTCACCAGAAGGAACAGCCCAAAAGCCAGCAAAGCCTCTGAAATGATCAATCCGGAATTCATCAAACAAATTCTTTGCGCGTTTTATACGCCTTATCCACCATGTAAATCCATCTCTTTCCATGGCCTTCCAATCATACAGAGGGCTTTTTCTCAAAAGGAAAGTCGTAGTCAGAAAAGAAAAGTTGAGCAATAAGATGTATGTTAAATATTGTAGAAAATTTAGGTGGAAGAAAAATAGAGAGAACTAATTGCTGGAAAATATATGTTTATTTCACACACAATCAATATAGAGAACTATATATACAAGAGACTTAGAACTAATTCTACCACTAGAATATTACCTTACCTAAAATAAGTATACACATAAGGAAAGAAAATATATTCACAATCTAGCTACAAATAGTAGATGGAGTTTCCATATTTTTAGATATACTAACAATCTTCTATAAATAGGAGATTGTGTTCCCATATTTCCACACTCCCCCTCAAGTTGGTGCAAAGATATCCATCATGCCCAACTTGCTTGTGAAATCTTCAAATTTAGGTCGGAAGTGACCTTTAGTCAAGCCATCAGCAATCTGTTGTTCCGTGGTAACATACGGCATACAAATTTCTCCACTTTCCAGCTTTTCCATGATAAAGTGTCGATCAATCTCAATGTGTTTAGTTCTGTCATGTTGTAGTGGAATGTTCGCAATACTAATAACCGACTTATTATCACAAAACAGCCTCATCGGAGTCTCAACTTCTAACTTTAGCTCTTCAAGAACCCTCTTCACCCATAGTAGTTCACATACTTCATTTGCCATAGCCCTTAGTTCAGCTTCAGCACTACTTCTAGCCACAACACTCTGCTTTTTACTTCTCCAGGTGACTAGGTTTCCCCATAGAAAAATGCAATATCCTGATGTTGATCTTCTGTCGACAATTGATCCTGCCCAATCAGCATCTGTGAAGCCCTCTATATTCCTTTGGCTGGATTTTTTGAACAATAGCCCTTTTCCAGGGGTGTTCTTGAGGTACCTCAAGATCTTATAAACTGCTTCCGCAAATGCTCTTCATAAGGAATGCATGAATTGACTCACCATGCTAACGGCAAAAGCAATATCAGGTCTTGTATGAGCGAGATAAATTAACTTCCCCACAAGCCGTTACCTCCCTATATCCACAGGAGTACCTTGAGTTATACTTGCCAATTTCAAGTTAGGATCGATCGGTGTGTCGCTAGGTTTGCATCCTGTCATTCCAGTTTTCTCAAGTAAGTCGAGTATGTACTTCCTCTGCGACACATAAATTCCTTTCTTCGATCTGGCCACTTCCATTCCCAGGAAATAACGCAAGGGGCCTAATTCTTTAACCTCAAATTCTGATGCTAGACACTTCTTTAGTCTGCAGATTTCTTCTTCATCATTTCCTGACAATATTATGTCGTCAACATATACAATTAAAACTGCTACCCTTCCGGTTTCAGACCATTTTACGAACATAGTGTGGTCAGATTGTCCTTGAGTGTAGCCCTGATGTTTGACTGATTTAGAAAATTTCTCAAACCATGCGCGAGGCGACTGCTTTAATCCATAAAGAGATTTTCTCAATCTACACACTTTTCCTCTAAATTGCCACTGGAGCGAAAGTTTCTTGATAATCAATTCCATAGGTTTGAGTGAATCCTCGGGCCACCAGCCTGGCCTTGTACCTTTCCAATGATCCATCAGCATTAAGCTTCACGTTGAACACCCATTTACAGCCTACTGTTGTTTTGTCCTTTGGTAGAGACATTAGTTCCCAAGTCTGGTTCTTTTCCAAAGCCTTCATTTCCTCAAAAACAGCTTCCTTCCAATGCGGGACAGCCAAGGCCTCCTGTATAGACTTAGGAATCTCCACACAGTGTAATTGGGATATAAAGCTAGAATATGATTTTGAAATATTTTGATATGACATGTGATTAGATAACGGATGTTATGTGCAAGATCTAGTGCCTTTTCTTAGTGCAATGGGAATGTCGTGAGGTATGTGAGACTTGGTACTGTCTAAAGATACATCAGATTCATTACCTTGACGTGGAGTGGCTGTAGTGTCAGGTTCGCCTCTCGGGTCTGATTCATGAACGTGTGGAGTAATGAGGTCTTCCTTCCTTTGAGTTTTCCTCCTCACATAGACATGATCAAACTGTTTTTCAGGTTTCTTTTGAACTGACTCTAGCTCTAGTGTTGTGGGTTCGAGGCTCATGGTAACATCTATTTCAGTAGATTGACGCTGATGATGAGGTAAAAAGCCCGGGAACGAGTCTTCAAGTAAGCTCTCCCCCTGAAGAGGAGTGAAGTAGGCTTGGGATTCAAAGAATGTGACATCCAAAGTCACAAAAAAACGCCTAGTGAGAGGATCAAAACACTTATACCCCTTCTGTGTAGGGGCATAGCCGACAAACACACACTTTAAGGAGCGTGGATCCAATTTATCTCGATCAGACAAGTGAACAAAGGTTGTACAGCCAAACACCCTAAGAGGTAAATCAGATGTTAAGTGAGACAGAGGGAAACAATCTTGGAAGAGCGAAACAGGCGACCGCAAGTGGAGGACCCTAGATGGCATTCTATTAATCAGGTATGTTGCGTGAGAACAGCCTCACCCCACAGATACTTAGGCACGCCAGTAGTAAACATAAGAGATCTTGCCACCTCAAGGAGATGACGATTTTTTCGTTCCGCTACTCCATTTTGCTGGGGGGTTCGAACACAGGATCTTTGATGAATGATCCCCTGTGTTTGAAGAAAATCCCCGAGGATATGATTAAAATATTCTTTCCCATTATCGCTGCGAAGCACTTTAATTGTTTTTTGAAATTGAGTTTGAACCATAAAGAAGAAATTTTTGAATATAGTATCCACTTCAGATTTCTCACCCAACAAGTATACCCAGGACATACGAGTGTGATCATCTATGAATGTGACAAACCATTTTTTTCCAGAATTGGTAGGAATTTTGAATGGTCCCCATACGGCACTGTAAACAAGAGTAAACGGGGCAGAGGATTTATATGGCTAACGCGGAATGATGTTCTATGGTGTTTGGCATACTGACACACATTACATGATAGTTCAATAATATTTTTATTCTTGAATAAAGATGGAAACATCAGTTTTAAAAAAGACAAGCTTGGGTGTCCTAGCCTACGATGTACTAACATAATATCTTCCGGACAAGTGTGGCTCGACGCTGGATTGCTGGGCTTGTCTATGTGAGGGATGTGCTTCAAAGTAGTAGAGTCCTCCGTCCTCCCTAGCACTGCCAATCATCATCCCCGAGGCCGAATCCTGAAATTGACACAGATGAGGGGAAAACAGAACACAACATTTGAGATCGGTTGTTAGTTTACTAACTGACAATAGATTACGGGAAAGTTTAGGAACATGAAGGACATCAGGTAGAGTCAAGGTTTTGGAAACAGCGATGGATCCTATTCCAGCAATGGGAGATAGGGAACCATCAGCAATACGAATTTTCTTGTTCCCTGCATAAGGAGTGTAAGATGAAAATAGGCCAGAGGATCCAGTCATGTGATCCGTAGCCCCAGAGTCAACAATCCAGGGAATGTCAGGGGAAAAAACATGTAAGGCCATAGGCTGGAAAGAAGAAGAACCTTGTTGAGCAACAGAACTAGAGGATACGACAGGCGCGGGTTTAATGAATTGTGGAGATTGGAAGAGCCTATACAGTTGGCCAAGTTGTTCTTTACTGAAAGTAGGCATGCCTGAGAAGACCCCAGCTTCTTCCTCGACACCAGACTGATGGGCTCTAGATTCCCGACCCTTTTGTTTCTGAAATCTTGGCTTCCAATTAGGTGGTTTGCCATGCAAGTCCCAGCAGGTTTCCTTTGTGTGATTTGGCTTGTTACAGTACTCACATTTGAGTCCTCCTTTTGGACCTGGTCGAGACTGATGGTTGGCGAACTTGCCAAGATTATGAGACACCAAGGCAGGCACTTCGGTGGCAGGAAGTCCGGATATCAAGGCAGAAACTTCTGGTACAGTTGAGGATTTTTCCTTTAACCCCGACATGGTTGTTTGTCTCCGGCGGCTGTTCACAGATTCTGTGATGATGATAAACCTTACAGCTCTGATACCATGTAGACAATTTAGGTGGAAGAAAAATAGAGAGAACTAATTGCTGGAAAAATATTATGTTTATTCCACACACAATCAATAGAGATAACTCCTATATATACAAGAGACTTAGAACTAATTCTACCACTAGAATATTACCTTACCTAAAATAACTATACACATAAGGAAAGAAAATATATTAACAATCTTTCTACAAATAGTAGATGGAGTTTCCATATTTAAAGATATACTAACAATCTTCTATAAATAGGAGATTGTGTTCCCATATTTCCACAAATGGCCACATGGCCAAACAACGTAAACCAAGTTCTGTGTTTCATTTTTTCACTTTATTTCTACTATAAAATACTCAACAAAATATGACAAAGAACAAATAATGCTGATATTCACTGTTGTCAAGTATTAAATAAAACAGAAGAATCATCAAGAATTTAATGATAAGGCACCTGACGAAGAGAGGGTGTCCCATACTTTGTGCAGATATCTTAACACCTCAAGGGAAGCTTCATCAATTGTTCTACAACCTGATACAGCAGGCCAGTGAGCAAGAGTGTCCTCACCGTCATTTCTTCCAATAATCTGAGGAATATATTTAATAAAAATCAAGTAAAATAAGCTATATCCATCATTGATATAAAAAACCTTTGTGGAAATGAGTAGTCTATTCATTGGTTATTTGGGGAATCAAAAGTCTGGTCAAAATCTTGGAACTAGTTTGACTACATCATAATACAATATTATATCTAATATAAGGATTAATTTGATGGATTGCGCCCATTCTAAGAAGTTTTTACCATTCAATTTGTGAATGGTAATATTGACCGACGGGTGGTCGAGCCCAGTGGGGCTTACCGTATACACCTCAGGGAGTTTCTGGCCTGCAGCGCTTTTCTCGTCCTTCAACCCCGACATGGTTGTTTTGTCTCCGGCGGCTGTTCACAGATTCTGTGATGGTGATAAACCTTACAGCTCTGATACCATGTAGAAAATTTAGGTGGAAGAAAAATAGAGAGAACTAATTGCTGGAAAATATTATGTTTATTCCACACACAATCAATATAGAGAACTCCTATATATACAAGAGACTTAGAACTAATTCTACCACTAGAATATTACCTTACCTAAAATAACTATACACATAAGGAAAGAAAATATATTCACAATCTAGCTACAAATAGTAGATGGAGTTTCCATATTTTTAGATATACTAACAATCTTCTATAAATAGGAGATTGTGTTCCCATATTTCCACAAATATCTATATTGCATAATAAAGATTTTGGACCTTAGAGTAACAATTTCTTGGTATCATGGTGCTACCCCTGAAATTCCAAAAGCATACTGCCCTATCCTTTTACTACTTCCTTTAGTTTTTTCTTTTACCATCTTACCCACCAAAAAAGGGAAAACCATTTATGAACTAATATTCTATAACTACAAAATAATTTTTTTTTACGAAAGAAAACTATATAAGCATGCAATGTGTCCATACGGTTACCAGTTTTTATAAGGTTTTATCATACTAACATCAACCGAATCGTTTTTCACATCAAACCTCATAATAGAAATAATGAAATAAACCACATTCCTCACTCATTTGTAAAGTTCATTGCTATGAATATTCAAGCGGGACCAAGCAAATCTTTCAGGACCTAGCATGAGTCTGATTTTGAACAGAAACCTAAAAGGAGTCTTCATATACAAAACAAATCAAAGCAAAAAATACAACGTAACTTCATAGTTAAAGATGAACCGTGATAGTAAACTGTCATACAGGATATCCAGGTCTCACCATGCCTAGCAATACAGATGGAAAATCATTGTCTGGGTCACTTTTTTTATACAAAGATGTTATTTTGTTCCAATTACAATGTGAACTGTATACTCGCACAAAATCAGCTAGATAAAATCGTCATCACAATGCTGAACATTTGGTGGATAAAAGCAGTTTGAAGTAAACTATGGCAGATGAAGTATAGAAATGCTTGAAAGAATACCCTCAAAATCATTTCTCAAGTAACAAGAATCACTGGACATGACATGTTTGAGATGTATAATAACTATATAGCATGAAAATCTCTTTATATGAGTCTAGTTTTTCCTCTTCTTTTCTTAGGATATTTGCTCTTTCTTCATATCAGAAAGTTTCATTCTATCTGGGTCCATAACATTATGGTGAGAACACTCACTGGTAATTGCGAATGAGTATTATATAAACACAAAATAATACAATTTTAATCAAGAGAAACGTTTTTACCTGTTCCAAAGTTGACCAGTTATACTAAAGGCATCAGGAGGAACGCCACTAACTAGAAGAGGAAAGCCTCTACTGTTCTACAGGGCATGAAAGTGGAAGATCAAATATAAATGATCTCTGGGGCATAGGAAAGAACTCCAAGAGGCAGTAGATGTAAAGCTAACCAGCAAAAAATGTTTCTTATTAGCCCACACATCAGCGCTATGGTAACCAACATATATAGCCATATCTCCCATTATGCTTATTCCCTTCATCCGAGCATAGTCACGAACATTTTGCCACTGCCTTTGAAACAGATATTGCTGAGCAATGAATATATCTATCTGTGCAGTTAAAAGAGATATGCAAGTCAGGTTCTCAAGTATCAAGCGGAACACAGAACAAGAAATTGAAAAGGTGTCAGAAAGATTTTACAAATTCCTTTTCCCTTTGATAAATTTCTTCCAGAGCAGCAAGATGGCGATTTTTCAATGTTTCAGGCCAATCATACCAACTAGATGTATTCAAAGAATTGTCAATAGCAGCAAAGTAAGCTGCATCTTCTAGCCAACCTGCATGATTATGATGCTTAATAGCACTTGGTAAGCACTGAATATGGAAAAAAGGACGCAAATGTCATGAAAAAGAATATGATTTTATTTTAATACTCTCGAATATAATTTGTCAGTTCCAAGGCTTGTATCCAGGTATAGGAAGACAAAAATCACAATAACTGTTCGTCAAATAAGTTAATTTTTTTCTAAATTTGGGAAATTGCTGGAGAACAAAGTATTCATTCAAAAAACCCCATCTTTTGGATGAAGTCGAAGGAACATTCTTTATACCTGATACACCTTCCTTAATTTAGGGGGAACCCATCCTTGGTAACATCAAATTCTAGGTGTCATTATGTCTTATAAAGATCAGGAACAGACAGTAATGGTAGTATATAACAGCACACACAATATTGTGATAAGATTCCTAGATAATCTCTGAGGGCATTTTATATGATGCTCTTCAGTAACAATTCATAATACACTATTTTGTAACGAGAACCATATGTATGACAGCAGGCTACAACTTTGTTTGACCTTATGGTGAGAACAGCAATGAGAGTCCTTCCACAGTAGGGGGAACACTGAACTATCAATAATATTGACACTTTTGAGTTTTGACAAAGCTTGTTCTCGGAGTTGTATAAACAACTAAATTGCCGTTGAATGGATAGCCATTTGAAAAATGATCTTCAACTTTATTAAGAATGAGTGCTTATTTTAAACATTATGATGACATTGAAACTAGAGGAAAACATTATGTTATAACTAGAGAGAAGGAAATCCTGTCTATAACCTGCAATATTTGGATCTTTACGGAAGTCCTCTAGTTGATTTCGCAATTCTCCTTCGCTATAAATAAGTCTCTTTGCTGCCTAAACCAGCAATTCGAACCAGGAATTACTTAAAAGAATGGATGAAGCTTCAATTGTCAAAACAAGTCCCAGATATATGGATCAATTTTTATATATCTTTGGTCAATAAGGATCACTAAGAAATATCGAGTATCTATTTTAACAAATTCATAGCATAAGGTTCCATGTCTCTATTCACTGCAATATCATGTTGAAGGGCAAGGATTCTTCATTAAATGACAAATGACACCTGGAATACTGACAGCTTTGATAAAAGAAAATACATTTTAATCTTGGAGTTCATTATCAAATATGATTCTCAGACGAATATTCACCTCTTGGTCATGGTGGGATGTGCTACCCAAACCACAAGGATTAAGCTGGTTAAACTATCAGGTCCACCTAAATTCAATTCTTTTCTCAAACAGACGAAACAAATGCTTCATAAATTAAATCACATTATTCTGTAGCTCAAAGAATCATATTACTTAACAGCATTATATAATTGCTCTTTATCCTATCAAAGAAACCAAAAGCTGCTGGATGTGCACAACTTTTATAGCATTATCTCATATAATCTTCATTTCATATGAACAGTTACAAGCTAGTATAAGCTTAATATTGATCATGATATGTTTGATTCAAGAATGTTGAAGTAGTACGTGTATTTAATTTATCTTCACAACTTTTCGTCTAGAAAGCCATAAATATGTGGGTAAACTTTACAGTTGCACATTTTTAGAGAAACAAATTGGATCAGGTGAATATGAACATCAGGACTAATTTTAAGAAGTTGTTCATATCAGTGATTTCAAGGATCAATTCATGCTTTACCTTAGCTAGCAATGGTTTCTTAATGCTACCAATGGCTGAGAAATTCACACGATCCATGTCTCTGCACATATGTAGCCAAAGATATTACAGGGAATGTAACAAAAAGATGACCTCATGCAGCCTATTGCAATCAAAGACAAATAATCTCACAAAGGTTTCGGAAGCTCTTCTTGTTCAAGTAAACCATCAACTACAAGGTTCTCGAGGGAAATCAAAAGGGTGTTGCAGCAATTAGCATCCTGAAATCAAATAGCCATTTTATCCAGATTGATAGTTTTTAAAATGCACTTTTTCAGGAATTCTAGCACCAAGTCAAAAAGGTTTCTCTGTTCTTTACTTGTTAGTTTCTCTTATATTTTTTTAACTTAGAATATACAAACAATGTAACCCATCTCCAACTAAATGGAAATTTTCTGAAAAACAAAATGAAACAGAGTAATATCACCTGACCAGAGTAAGGCGATCCCACTTCATCTGGTGGAACAAGAGGTAGCACCTGCAAAACGACCAACCATTTTCGAAAATAGCCACAATGAAATTATATATTTTATAAGTTTAATCGAGCATGCACACTGGCACAGCAAGACACCAACATAAGAGAAGGAATAGATAAAGTTCTTCAGTCAGGACAACTGATATTACTGTTTCAATGCTTTGATGACTTTAATTTCAAATAACTAGTAGTCGTAAGCAAGTCTCTATGGAAATTGTACTCGAAAGTCGAGGCATAAGGAAAAAAACACAAGAAAAAATAACGAGCATAGTTAGTGAAGAGATAAGAGCCTAAGTGCATGAGATCGCACCTTATCTAATCAATGCATACCACAGAATAATATATTAGCATATGGATGAATAAATAAATTTTAGCTGGATAAGATCCAAAATGATTATAGAATATTGCATTATGTTGAAACAAATACCAATTACTAAAATGTTAGATATGAATGAACTATATATATTGCATTTCAATTTGAATCCACAATCAAGTGTTTAAAGCATGTGCTTCACTCAAGGAACGCAAAAGCACCCTATCACGGTCAAGTACCAGCTTTGCTGGAAGGGTTAACTGAGCCACAGGCATATCCACTGGAACCAATTTTACGATCTTCGAGAACCATTTGAGAAAATTAACGATGAACATTATCTTCTCATGATTTGAACAGATTATTCTCCTCATCTAGTACAACAAATAAAAAAAACTACAACTACACTGACTACGAAGAAAAATCAGTGATATCAATGACCTGCCAAAGTGAACAGCCAGTATCGTGAAGCCAGTCGAGGAAGCGGAAGGCCTGGGGCCCGAGATCGCCTATGCCATAAGGGCCAGGAAATGACGTTGGATGGAGGAGGATTCCCGCCCTCCTCCTATTCCTGAGGTCTTGTTTGGGAAGCCAGGTGTCGTAGTCGAGTGGCAAATCCTCGCCGACGGAGACGGTTAACGCGCCACCGCTTTGAGAGAGGAGTTGGGATGTGGGTTTGGCGTTGCCAGTGGCAGCGGCAGGCCTCGGAGGGACGGAGAGAGAGGAAGGAACGAGTGAGAAAGAGGTCCGAATCGCCATTGAATTTGTTGGAGAAGACAGACTGATGCTACACTCTACGCTGTCGATACAGACTGGAACTCTGGGGAAATTAGAAAATGGGTATGCATCCAAGTCGATGGATTGATTGTTATTTTATTTTATCATTACCGGTATGTATTTTAAAAATTTAAGTATTAATTTAAAAGGTTAACAACTTTTTAAAATTTAAGTATTAATTTGAAACAATGCATGTTTTATAGCTAGGGCCGGGGAAAAATATCGAAATTATCGGTATATCGCACTTATCAAATCGAAATTTACCGAAAATATCGAAAAATTCGGCATACCGAAATTTTCGGTACGGTATGTGTCGTACCGAAAATTTCGGTAACGGTATCGGTATTCATTTCAGAAATTTCGGTATTTTCGGTATACCGAAATACCGATATATTTAATATATTTATATGTATATATATATATATATATTAAAGGAATCCAAGTTGTGGATATTGTATTACAAGAAAATACAGTCATGAATAACTAATGGTATGTATAACAACCTAATTATTATTTTCGAATTTTTCATGGGTCTACTTGTATTATTGATTGGTTTGAATGTGTGATCGAGCATGGAGTTGGTCGAGCATGTTATGGGTCGAGGATTTTGTGATTCGTGTCTAGCGTAGATCGAGTCTAGGCATAGTGATTTTCCTAAAAATTAGAAACATAAACCCCTAATTTTGGGTCAAGCAAAGGTAAATTATGGGTCTGAGTGTCTAATATGTGGACGAGTGTCTAATCTATGGGTTTGATTCATGATTATGTTGGTCGAGTATAGGTGATATGGGTCGATTCTAGGTGATATGGGTCGAGTTGTACCAACACTCCATACAACTCGACCCAGATAGACAGAATTGATCCAGACTCCAGTAGAACTCGACCCATATTGAAACAACCCAAATAAAACTCGACGCAGATGAACATTACTCGACCCATTTTTTCTGCCTAATTTATTTGATATTTTCTATTCTGTCTTGCAGATTTATTTTCAACAAAACTTGAGAATGATCAATCTTTTGAGTGCAAATTACATTGAGGTCGCAATATGCAAAACGTGTGAAAGAATTTTGTCATTTTTGAATGAAAATGAGATGCAACGAATGGTGCAAGACAGCCAGTTTGGAAATCTGATTAGATTTGCCAAGATTGTCTGAACTCGAACCTGTTGTTATGGTTTTTGATTAGCAGACAGGTAGTTGAATGTGGGACCGATGATTTTGGGATGGTTATCCACAAGAGGCCGCTGCATTTTTCATTGCTGGAGTATAAACAAATCACGATTGTTCAAGGACTTATCATACGATTCCTAAGGAGGATGGATTTCGTAGCACACATTCTCGTGGGATGAATATCGTTTCACTGAGTGATTCAAAGGTCAGGATTGATGATTTCGAGGAGTGATTTGGGGTGAGAAGTTGAACATAGAGAAAATATAGGCTGGCTAGCCTATATGTCATGTCCGTTGTATTAGGTCCTTATTAGGCCCACAACGGATGAGGTAGTGGATGATTAGGTAGTTGTTAGAACATGCATTTGTTGTTTAAAGTTTTGTGTAAATCAAAAAGGGAGAGAATTGTTAGAACATGCATCGATTATTTAAGGTTTTGTGTAAATCAAAAAGGGAGAGATTGATGGATCTGTTTAGACAGATCCTGATTAAGTTTTGAATTACACAAAACCTATTATTGTGTTTCTAACAATTCTACTTAGTGTACAGATTTTAGGATCGAAGAAGAAGATGAACAGTAGCAGAGTCTGTCCAGTCGATGGTTTACAAGTTAAAGTTCAGCAGCTGGTTTGGTTTATCATTTAGACGGCAACTGGATTAGCAATGGAGACGTCCAAAGTTGAGTCAGTTGTTCGTAATCAGGCGGAGGCCAAGTTGAACCAGCTGGAGCATAGTGAATCAGCTGGAACGATAAGAACCAGCTGCAAGCGCTAAAGAAAAGATGAACCAGCTGGAACAGGAACTGTGAAGTCTGCTGGAGAAATAGATCGAAGAAGAAGATGTTCAGTGGAGTGCTAACAAGAGCTGGTATCAGCAGTGATGACGTCAGCATATATTCTGGAGAAAGCAATGAGCAGCAAGAATGACGTCATCACAATCAGCAGTTAACAAGAAGTGCAAGATCTGGAATCAGCGATGATGACATCAGCAGTGATGTCATCACAATCAGCAGATGAAGAAAGTTCAGCTGGAGCGCTAAGCGAAGATGTATCAGCAGTTGGATCAAGACATAGCGCGAAGAAAAGATGGAATCGGTTGGAGCCAGGCACAAGTGCCAGCGAGGTAACATGCTAAAACGCCCTATGTATGACGATTACTGTAATTGTCTGTTTTTCGTATTGATCGCCTCCCGGCACCTGTTTCTTGTTCTTCCGCTGCCTCGCCGGGGGGCGGATCCGGATCCCCAACAGTTTTGCTATTGCTAACTTCAACTATCATCTGCTGGTGAACAGTAGCTTGCGACTAGATTTCTTCCTCTACGATGTCGCTTCATCTCTTGCGTCTGAATCATCCATCGACTGGTTCTACTATAGCTCCCTGCTGATTGTGATGACATCACTACTGATGTCATCATCACTGATCCAGCTCTTGCGCTTCTCTTCACAACTGCTGATAGCTTTTGCTCAACTGCTGATCACTGTAGCTTCCTGCTGATTGTGATGTCACTGCTGACTTCATCATTGCTTAGCTCTCCAGCTGGTCTTCTCGCACCAACTGATCTTTCTTCATCTGCTGATCATGATGTCGTCACCGATGACATCATCATCGATGGTCCACTTAGATGTTCCAGCTGGTTCCCTTTTGATGTTCCAGCTGGTCCATCTTCCTCTTCTAGCGCTTGCAGCTGGATCTTATCGTTCCAACTGGTTCACTATGCTCCAGCTGGTTCAACTTGGCATCCGCCTGATTACGAACAGCTGACTCAACTTTGGACGTCTCCATTGCTAATCCAGCTGCCGTTTACAATGAGTAACCAAACCAACTTCTGAACTTTATATTGTAAACCATCGACTGGACAGACTCTGCTACTGTTCATCTTCTTCTTCGATCCTAAAATCTGTACACTAAGTAGAATTGTTAGAAACACAATAATAGGTTTTGTGTAATTCAAAACTTAATCAGGATCTGTCTAAACAGATCCATCAATCTCTCCCTTTTTGATTTACACAAAACCTTAAATAATCGATGCATGTTCTAACAATTCTCTCCCTTTTTGATTTACACAAAACTTTAAACAACAAATGCATGTTCTAACAATTCTCTCCCTTTTTGTGGGAATCAAAAAGAGATCAAAAGCTGGTCTTCCCGAATTTTAAATCAAAGCTCTCCCTACACTGTCACAACAAAAACAACGTGACAGCAGGAGTTTTAAATTTGAAAAACAAAAAACAGCTTTTGGGAAGAACCGAATGTAAGATTTATATGATTTTGAAACTGGAACTGATGCATAGCTTAAATTAACAAAGACAACGACGTCACTCTCCCTGTCTTTTATAACATAAGCTCAAATCATTTTAAAAACAAAGATTGAAGCATCAGCTGAAATCCGCAAAACAGAACATTTTGAAAAACTATCAGAGCATCAAAAATGTTTCAAATAAGCATGTGCTACTGAGTTACTTATATAAGAAGAACCAGTAAACAGATAAAAGCTCAGATTTTCATTCTCCTATTTCGTCCCATGTGCTTGTCACCGAGCCTCGCTCCAAGTGATCTTACAGCACGACGAGAATAGAATCTTGGCATCCGCACGGAACTCAAGAGAAAACCTGTTGGGTAGGTTGCCTACGAGAAAGCTATATTTGGTCTTCGAAAGACCTTGGAGGTAAATTTGAAGATTTAATAAATTGGTGAAAAAACGGAAGAGGGATCCAATGTTCAACGAATTCGGCAGCTTCCACATCAGTGGTTTGTTCAAGCCGTTGCAGGGTATATAAATATCATACGTATCTATAGATTAATTCTTTAAATTTGATATGTTTCATTCTAATATGTGGTGTATTCTTTTTTTACAAGATCTTATGTCAGGTCTGGTGCTCAGGAAAAGGAAATAAGCACACAATTAACGCTAAATTACGGAAGTTTAAAAGGTGGTTAAAATTTTTCTTTGGCCTTGAACAGAAAATGGGCTCTTCAAAATATTTGCATACTCAAAATACTGAATTTGAGTAAAAAACCGACAGTAATAAACATCATCATCTCATCAATAAAATATGTATATATATATCAAACTCAAATAATCAAATCAGAAATAGAACTACTACATAGGGCATCCCATGACAATGACTCGATATAATATATACATAACTAGTGCACTCAATGCCTATGGGGCTCCACCAGCTGATGCATCACTCGGACCAGCTGATCTACCTATAAAACCTACAGTGGTCAAACACACGACCAAAGCAGCCCCAAGGAAAAAAACAAACGAAGTCAAATCTTAGTACGAAGAGCAATCATAAAACATCAATCTAATAAACATGCAACATCTCATGACGTGCGATGCATGAAAGGTGTTAGGATCAAGCGCTTACCGCTAGGCCAAAAGCTATAGCTTTTGGCCTAGTGGTAAGCGCTTGATCCTAACAATTGGTATCAGAGCCAAGGTCACGGGTTCGATTTCCATTGATTGCAAGGAGTGCAATTATTGGGAGGAGGATTGTTGGAGTGCAATAATTGCCCCTGCTAGGTAGAGCGATCGAACCGTGGCGCTTGTGTTGCTATACGGTTTAAAAAGATTGGAGTTGCACCGTTACCACCAGCTATAGCTTTTGGTAAAGCGGCAAGCGCTCGATCTAACAATTGGTATCAGAGCCAGGTCAGGGGTTCGAGTCTCCCAAGAAGCATTTTCTATACTTCTTGGGGGGGGATTGTTGAGTTAAGCGTGCAAGGGTGAGAACAGTACTGGGATGGGTGACCTCCTGGGAAGTTCTCGTACGTCAAGCTGCTGACGTTGCGCCGTTTGATCTGGTTGGCCATTTGGGCTGTAAAAGTGTGATGCCAGATCTTAACGGATAATACTATCTCTGCTGGAGATAGGACCGGCGGGAGGGGTAGGGGAAGACTGATCTCTAAGGGAATTGAGACAGCACCAGCAGTTAGACACGCACATCCCCTGACTCATGGGCCTAACAGCCCAACCCTAACGCACATAATAGGTGCACTCTGCGCTACCACATTATAAGGAAATAAAGTTGTGCCTTGGCTAACAGCTATAGCTTTTGGCCTAGTGGTAAGCGCTTGATCCTAACAATTGGTATCAGAGCCAAGGTCACGGGTTCGATTCCCATTGATTGCAAGGAGTGCAATTATTGGGAGGGGGATTGTTGGAGTGCAATAATTTTCCCTGCTAGGTAGAGCGATCGAACCGTGGCGCTTGTGTTGCTATACGGTTTAAAAAGATTGGAGTTGCACCGTTACCACCAGCTATAGCTTTTGGTAAAGCGGCAAGCGCTCGATCCTACAAAAGGTACAACGAATCATCGGAATCCCAAAGCACAACGGCTTAACTGGCAATTGTATATCACAATGACCACAACGCTTGAGAGCATATGGAAACTACCCACTCGTCTCACAGATAGTACCAGTAACACAGTAAACAACTCAACCCACCGGTGTCCTAAGCTCATGAGAGCGTGGGAGCTACCCACTCTTCTCATAGGGTCAAAACAACTCACAGCAGGGAGAAGAGGTATATGGGTGATACCTGCCCGTCCTCATTTTATTTCAAAATAAAGCGTCCTGGTACTAACAGATCATCAACAGCAATCGGTTCTCAAAGGATTCAGGCTCAACATGATATGTATGTATGCAATGTCAATAAAAGCACAAAAGCAGCATACAATATATATATAGGGAAACTATTCGGCAAATCAGCATGCAGCATACAAAATACACAAGAATCGGCTCGGCAAATCATCACACAACCACAACTCAAATACACAAGAAAATCAGCTTGGCAACTCAGCACACAACTGCGGTTCAACATCACACACAATGATATGTTCACATGCTTATCTCGAAGCTGTAAATGCAAGCTCAATTCATACCTTGTTCAGATCTTACCAAATACCTCAACTCAAAGTTCACGACTGAAACAGATTACACGCACACTATCCTGCCAGCTCTCTGCCAACAGCTCAGAGCTAGCAACTCATGACAAAAACCACAAGAGAATTACAAATATGTACAACATCTAAGAAATCAGCTCGAGTTCAAGCTCAAACAGCTGACGGTCGAAGCTTCAAAATTCAGCCAGCCTATACTCATCCTCATAATTCAAAACCCAGCTCAAAACATAATGACCAAGGGTCAAAAACAGCATGTTGGATCTGTATTTACAAATCAGAATCTTAATTTTGATTAACACAAAATCTGTTATTATTCTACTAATGGTATACGTGCTATGTGCAGTAGCTAGTCTGGAGAAGACAAGGAGATATCCAAACAGGAACAGTGAGGGGACGCCTAAGATGGTCTAGTTGAAGATATCTACGCTGGACAGTGAGGGGACGCCCGAGCTGGTACAACAAAGTAGTAACCAGATTGCAGAGGAAACCAAGTTTGTCCACCAGCTTAGTGCAAGAGCAGTTCTGTATCAAGTGCAGTAAAGATCCAGTGAAGTGCAGAATTGTTCAAGTGCAGTGTTCAAGTGCAGAGCCGAGTACAAGCGCAATGATCAAGTGCAGATCAGATCACGGAGCGCAACAATAATCAGTTCATCATAGAGATGTTAATCCAGTGAAAGCTGAATCAGAGCTGATTATTGTAACCCAAGAAGAAAGGATATAATCGCTGATGCTGGATTGCAGTTCTTCGAGGATAAGGTTTAAAGTACCCTCGAAGAACTAGATCAATCAACCAGAAGAAGCTCCGTGTAATTGCTGATGGTTTGGAAGAGGTGTCTGAATGGATTAAGATCAAGCAAGTACACATAATCAAGAAGAGAGGAGCTCTTGACGAGAAGAATAGAGCCGAGCCGGTTAAGGAAAAACCAGCTCATGATAAACCAGCTCCGATGGGTTTATTGTGGAAGATGAAGAGGAAGATGGAGATGAGGAAGAATCTGTGAGAAGCTTGACGAGCTCAAGGTGAACCCCGTAGAAGAAGAAGAAATGCGGAGGCAGGAGTCTGTGATCGTGAACTCTGCAGATGGAGGAAGACTGTTGTAGTGAAAGAAGAAACCATCTAGGAAGGAAACCAGCTGGGAAACAAGCTCAGAGCCCAGCAATTTTCAGGAGCAGGAAAGAACTGAACAAGAGCAGAATAGATGAAGTATCGACCAGCTCAGTGCAAACCAGAACAGAGACAAGATGGCATACAAGAACCAAGCTGGTTAAAGTCAAATCAGCTTAGCGAGCCGAGCAGACATCTTCTGAGATCAAGAGCAGAATTGGAAAAACGAAAAGCAAAGCGATTTGAACACAAGACTATACGAATACTGCTTATCAGTGTTCAAATCGATTTGTTGTGTTGTCTCCTCAGAACAGTGCACACATTCGAAAAAGACATAAAGCCTGCAGAAGTATTAAATGACAAAGGACACAAAGTACAACTCCGTCAGAAGACTTTTCAACGGCTACAACTTTGTGTGCAACAGACAAATCTGCACAGAGGCTTATATATCAAGAGCAGAGCACTAGCAAAACAGAAAGAGCGAAGTGGAGAGAGTGTATGTGCAAGTACCGAACGTAAATCAGAAGAATGCACAACAAAACATAGTGCTAGTCGCAAGCATGCACACTCATGTGGCGTCTGATGTGCAAGCTGGTGCAGTGCTCAGGTGTGAGCTGGTGCACTGACTGTAAAGCTTCAAAGTGAAATCAAGTCGACAGCACAAGCCATGGGAAGATACTGAGAAACCAGCTTAGAGAGCACATTCCGAGTGTGCGAGATTTTATATTCAAGAGATTGAGCGTACACTGTAAATTTCATACACGATTCACTCATACATACGAGATGTCAGACCCGGTGCTATTAATCAAAGATTTAGCACACAAAACACGAAAGCTCAAAAAGTGGATAAAATTTTTCTTTTTAGGTCTGTGTTAGGACAATATTTATAAGTTTTGGTGATAACAAAAATAAGACTAGTTGCAATTGGACAATCAGTTGTCGCACTCTTCAGGAGATCGTCTTATCTATCTACAGTGATGTTTCAGCAGATTGGAGCTTTCGTGAGATTTCAGCAGATGATATGATTTCAGCAGTTGAACAGTTTGAGTAGTTCAGCAGATAGATTCATCAAGAGCGATCAGCGGATACAGTTTTGAGTCTCAGCGTGTTTTGCTAAAGATTGCTTAACGACAGCGTTTTGATAAGTTAGAACGACGTCGTTGGAGTGCACAGTTTCGTATCAGCAGATGAAGTGATCAGCAGATACTTTGTTAAAGAGTTCAGCAGTTGGTTAAGTCTATTTGTTGAAGATTGCGATACGACAGCGTTTGGTTTAGTTGGAACGACAGCGTTTGGATTGATTCAGCAGAAGTGTTCCTTTGACAAACCAGCAGATGCACTACTTGGTGTTAACCAGCAGATGTATTTCAAAGATAGCAAAACGGCGTCACTTGATTAAGTTGATTCGACATCGTTTTATTGCTAAAGGAATCAGAAGATGGAAAAACGCATATGCATATCAGCAGATGAATTATTCCAAGCGTTTTTCCAGTCGAAGTTCATGACAACGACGATGGATGTAAGTGCTGATTTTCAAAGTAATTTCAGGCGCAAGCTCAAGTATTTGAAATACGATCGTTTGCTTATAAGGAAAAGATTTGTACGATCGTACAGTTGCCTGGAATGAAGGAAACAAGTTAGGTACTATTTTGGGTGAATAGTACAGTGTACAGTGGCCGTTTCTCTATGCTTACACAAAAATGGAAAGAAGACAAATTGGCTCTGTGGATGAGCATTTGACCTTGCAGTGGAGCAGAGATTACGGTGTACTATTTTGGCAGTAATTCAAACGGGATTCATTTCCTTTGGAGAATTTAATATGACCGTTGCAGTCGAAGCCTATAAATATCAGCAGCGGTGATTGAAGAATATACTTCGCTTATTATCTATTGCTGTAACGCTGCCAAAATATTTACAGAGCTTTCACTTCGTTGATATTTCAAAAAGCTCAAGACTCGAAGAACTTATCGTTTGATCTTCATTAGAAAAACATTCGAGTCAATCTTCTGGTTGTTCATTGTTGATACCAGAAGATATTTACAGTCTCTAGATTCGTGTTTTCATTGATATATTTGATAGAGTCTGTAAACGAACTGTCTATTCAAAGAAGTTCGTAAAACGTTCAAAACATTGTAAAAACCAGCAGCGAAGTCTGCGTGAAGTGATTGTAAAGCGCTAGGAGTTCTCGTAGCTGCGGGTTACGGGAGCGGGTGTTTGTAGAAAGGCTACACACATCAAAGTCTTTTAGTGCTACCTTCCGAGGAGGAAGAAGGGGAGACGTAGGATATTGATATCCGAACTTCCAGAAACAAACTCTTGACTCAATCTCTTATTTACGCATTTCTTTTGTGTTTGCGCATTGTTCATTGTTCACAAACCAATCGGCCTATTTCCGCACATATTTTGTTGGCTGAGAAGTTTGCATAAAACTGAGATCCAAACATTTTAAAAGAACTTTGAAATAGAAAAATCGAAGGAGTACAAATACACTAGGAATCCCCCGGTAATGACTCGATACCGCATATATATAAACTGGGAACTCAACGCTGGGACTCCACCAGCTGATTCAACACTCGTACCAGCTGATCTACCTGCAAAGGTCTGCAATGGCAAAACACACGGCCAGAGCAACCCCAAGGGAAAAACAAACGAGGTCAAAACCTCAGTACGAAGAGCAATCATCATACAGCTATCAAGTAAAGCATAAAGCATGTCATGTCGTGTAATGCATGAGGGCTGTTAAGAAATATCGGGAATCAATGACAACGAATCAGCTGGAAAATCCAATCTCAGAAATCATCGGAATCCTAAACTCAGCGACTCAGCT
This sequence comes from Dorcoceras hygrometricum, assembly GCA_001598015.1. Classification (NCBI taxonomy): domain Eukaryota; kingdom Viridiplantae; phylum Streptophyta; class Magnoliopsida; order Lamiales; family Gesneriaceae; genus Dorcoceras; species Dorcoceras hygrometricum. Next base: position 3,044 of record KV019624.1, on the reverse strand, counting down.
GGAAATCATGACTCAGTGAAAGCGTTTGGATTCTCAGGCACGACGACTCAGCCGATCAATCGCGACTCAGTGATAAGATGATTTCCAAAGAACGGCGATTCAGCCGGCAAATCGCGACTCAGTGATTATTCGGTATCAAAGGAATTCAGGCACAATATGAATGCGTGTAAGCAATGCCAATAAAATATGAACAGTATGCAATATATCACAGAGCAGCTAAATCAAGCAGCTGTAAATTCACACGCAGGTAATAAACAGCACCACTCAGACTCTACCATGTGATACTAGGCTTGGCGACTTAGCTCACAGCCACAACACAACAGCATACTACGAATCACATGCAGATCACACGGCCACACATCATAACAAGCAGCGCAGCGATTCAGCTCACGCATAAGTAATAATACGGCACACAGCACGCAAACAGCTTAGAATCACAAGCATAACACAGGAAAATCAGTTCGGCTTCCCAGCACAAGCGTACAGTTTTCAGCCTACAGAATACACGCGACAGGGCTAAGACAGCTCAGCCTACCGCCGCCAATTTAAAATGCTTATCTTAAAGTTGTAACTCAAGCTCAGAATTCGTACCTTTGCTCAAATCTTACCACAGACCTCCAATCCAGGCTCACGGTAGAAGTAGCAAGCTCGCTATCCAACCCTAGCTCTCGGCCAACAACTCAGGGCCACCACTTCTGGTCCAACAAACTCAAGAGAGCTACTGATCTCCGAAACACCTAAGGGAATTAACACAAATCTACCCTCAAACAGCTCACGGACTACACCTAAAAGATCGGCCAACATAGGATCTATTTCCAAACTCAAATCCCATTCAGTTACATATATCCAAGGGTCGAAAATCAACAGCGGGAACTTCGGTTACCTCAAACGAAGCTCAACCCGAACTGACAGTGCCAATCAAACGCTCTAGCTTACTTCGACTCCTCTATTCCAGTCGCCATCGGCCTCCAAACTGGTACGAAATTAAAGCTCTCAAACTGAAACGAACCAGACTCTAGAAATTTTTTATTTATTTTTTTTAAAACTGTCAAAATTACTTAAACGTAAAGTATGGCTCGTTCCCTTTAAAAGCATTTCTAAATAATTTTCTCAAAATACTTTAAGCATAAATAAAGGAATATTTAAAATCGTTAAAACATCCAACATATTAAAATCAATTGAGTAAAAATACTGAAGGTAATCATGTTTAAAACCAGAATATAAAACTGTATCATGACAGAACTGAAACGTAAAGGCGGTCACGGGGTACTGCTGCAGCAGGCGCTCAGAGGTCCTCACCGCCAGTCGGAATATACTCATCGACAGGATCATCGCCTGCACCATTTAAACCTAGTGAGCCTAGAGGCTCAACATGCTCTATCGTAATACACAACAAAGTACATATTAATATAAAGTCGCATGCAAGCACATACTTGTAATTAAATAATGTTAAAGTGTGAATGCGTGCATGATCTTAAAACATTTCTTTATACATTTCATATCGTACATACGTAACATAAACAAACATAAGGCATGACATAACATAACATGAAAAACGTATGAGTCGTATCAGTGAATGTGAGCGGGCGTGTGACTGATCAGTCGAAATAACCAACGTACGTGGCGGTGCGGTTCACCCGATCTTACCTCGGGATCCCAAGCACCTGCTATGTCACTTCACCATGTCGTGATCACATTGATCCATAGGCTCATAATCATACATTAAAACAGGAGATCCCCGGGCCCGGCTACCCGGTTAGCTCCCATCATTAAACTTTGCCACATCACCTCAATCCCTCGGGTTTTATCTTAAAAGAGACATGCCTGATCATTTCATAAAATCTCATGATGCGTGCATTTCTTAAAATCATGCAATTTAAAAGCTTAGCCCGGTAATATATAATTAATTCTTTCCTTTAAAACATTTACATACATAGCATACTACATATATGATTAATTATATATTTACGGGCTTCTACATTTTTCTACTTCGGTCGAGGATTGATTTCGGAGCCTGGCTCACTACTTCTAGACTAATCATCGCTCTAAACTTAGCCGATGAAACGAATGTTCACCCCTTTTAAACATTTTTGCCTAATTAAATTAAATTGAGACTTCTAAAATTCAAGGCTAAAGGGGACTAATTAAAATCAATTTTGACTTATAGAAATCAATTTGGACTTATAAAAAAATCGATTTTGACTTTTAAAATCAATTTTAGATCAATTTTGACTTCCAAAGCCGATTTTGACCAAAAGACCGATTTTGACCAAATTAAATCCCAAAAATCGATTGTTGACTCCAATAGAATTCCAAAGGCCCCAATTTCGACTAAAAATCTTAAATATAAACATAAATTTAATTATTTTAAAAGTTTGACTCAATTTTGAACCATCTGGCTATTTTCTTTAAAATCGGACATTTGGCTTAAAATTAAAAAATTTTGACTCGACATACGACGAACCGACCCGGTCCAACCGAACCAGCCACACTGGTCCAATTGAACCGATCGGTTCAAGACATAAAATTAAACCTTTAAAATTTCTAATTTACTCCATCCTTTGCTAAAAATTCAAACAATTAAAAGTTGACTAAATAAAGATCCATTGATCAATTTTGACCAAATAAAATCTCAATGACCAAAATTTGACTTTAAAATTTGATAAAAGTATTAGACCCATAAAAAAGGATTTTGACTTTAAATTTTTTACTATAAAATATTCGGTCAATACGCTAAAATTGCCAAAAATCCCATAAATCAAATAAATTCTAAAAATACTGGAAAATATCTTAAAATATGCTTAAAACATCAAAAAAAATCATCCACGAACTTTAGCAGCCCCTAAGACTCGAAATCTTAATTTTCACAAAAATGACCCGACACGGCTCACTTCGAGCGACAAAACGGTAAAAATCATTAAAAGTCCATTTCTTAACCAAATCACTCTATGCTTCGACCCACATCACCCTAACTCAATATAATAGGTACTGGAGCAAAGAAACTCAGTAACGATACAGTATGTGACCAAACCGATTCCCGCAAA
>KV019623.1:51945-63814 GCA_001598015.1 Dorcoceras hygrometricum | reverse complement strand
ACCATGCTCAACAACAAAAGAATCGGAAATAAACGAATGCGATGCACCGGTGTCAAACAACACACGAGCAGGAAAGTCAAAGACAAAGCATGTACCTCCAATCACCCGGCTCGGTGTCTCCTCGGCCTGCTCCCGCGTGAAGGCGTTAACCTGCGCCTGCTGGGGTCCTGGAAAGAAAGGCTGAGATGACTGCCCAAAACGCGAAGGGCCAGGCTGCTGAAACGGCCTAAACGGAGCCTCACCAAAACGGGGTTGCTAAAACTGCTGCGAACGGCCCCTAGACTGACCCCCACGACCCTGACTCGGTGTCTCCTCGGCCTGCTCTCTCGTGAAGGCGTTAACTTGAGCCTGCTGAGGTCCTGGAAAGAAAGGTTGAGACGACTGTCCAAAACGCGAAGGGCCGGGCTGCTGAAACGGCCTAAACGGAGCCTCACCAAAACGGGGTTGCTGAAACTGCTGCGAACGGCCCCTAGACTGACCCCCACGACCCTGAGGTTGGGCCGTGGTATGCTGTGCTCCAGCTGTCGGACACACTCTTGCAAAATGCCCGTACTGACCACAAAGGTTGCAGGAACCCTGCACACCAACACACTACGTGGAAGAATGCTTTCCACCGCAAAAACCACAAAACTTAGTCCGAGAGCCGCTGCTACTCGAACTGCCAGAACCAGAAGACCCTGAACCGGACTTCTTCTTAAATTGCTGACCGCGGGGTCGAAACCTCTGACGGCCCGACTGCTGAGCTACCTGTTGCTGCTGCTGCTGAGGAAAATGCGCGGACTGAGAACTCTGGGACGACTGAGCTCCCTGACCAGCGGGCCTACCACCCTGCACCGCCTGCGCCACCTGCGCTCTACGCGCACTACGGCTCTTCATGCCCTCCTCGATGTGGATAGCAGTATCCACGGCCTCAACATAGGATTTGGGCTTGCTTGTCAAAACGCTCTGGTACAGATCCCCATTCAAGCCCTCCACAAACCTGGTGCTCTTGGCCCTCTCCCGGCCAGCAACATGCGGAACATACGCCAACAAAGCAGAAAACTTGCGAGCGTACTCGCGTACAGACAACGAACCTTGCTCCAAGAACTCGAACTCCCGCTCACGGGCAGCTACATAGGAGTCGGGGACATACTCCTGCCTGAAGACCTGATATAAAGTGTCCCAAGTAATGCCAACACCAGTCTCCAGTAAGGTACTAGACGTACCTCTCCACCAACGTTCTGCGGACTTCCTCAACAGTAGGGTCACCAACCTCAACCGGAGATCGTCGTCATACTGGGCTCGATCAAACAGATGTATGAAGCTATGGAGAAAAGAATCCGCGCTCGACTCATCTCCATTGAAGATAGGAGGACTCATCCTTTGAAACCGAGCTATGACCACATCCATTCTCCCTACCGGAGCCGGCGGAGCTGCAGCCTCCTCCTCTCCACTACTCTCGAGAGTATGACTAGGCACACTATACTGATCCTCATTCTGTCCTCCTGATTCCTGGAAGAGACCCCTACTATGACCATGACGTCTAGGCGGCATCTAAAACACTCAACAGGATAAGGAAAACAGAACAGATACAGCAAAGGAAGCATATAACACAAAATATTCATCACGTAGTCACATAAGTCAAGCACATGAAACATGCAACACTGTGCCTAGACTCAAGTGTGATCAAAGTAATTGAGCTTATCCCAGTTTAGGCTCTGATACCAAAAATGTCAGGCCTCGTGCTCACAACTGATAAACACATGCGGAAGCTATCAAAAAGTGGGTAATATTTTCGCTTTTAGGCCCGACGGTTTTAAACGTATAATTTAAAATACAACAATAATTAAAATAAGTTCCCAAATCATAAAACAATCAACAACAAAGCATACATAATTCAAACATGTATCATATCCCCCCTACGGGTACAACAACAAAGCACAAGGCATCCCCCTGGCTAACTGATACATATATATATATGCTATATGCTACTGGGACACACTAGCCACCTCCTGGGGCACCACCAGCTGGGTTGAAACCACGACCAGCTGTAGAACCTGGGTTTCCTGAAAACAACGCAACACAGAAACAAACCAAGCCCCGAAGGGACATGGGGTCAAACCCCAGTACGGAGAGCAATAATACAACAGAAATAACAGCAAGGAATAAAATGCAGGTGCTATGCATGAGACGCCAAGGAACAATGAAAAGCTCGACCCACAAGGGAGCTAAGGAACTCAAACATAGCTCCAAGAATCATCGACAACGTACAGTGGCCACGGGGTGTGTTCACAGTGTGGTAGTGAGCCACTCGCCATGATACTACACCCACATATCGGATGCATCAAACAACTCACCCTAATGTTGCCTCGCCCATGAACTGTGATAGTTAACCACTCGGCTCATGGTGGCTACGATCCCAGCAGGGAGATGAGAGTGCGGTATTGCCGCTCGCCCTCACATCCTGGTAAGAAACAATAACAATGCAACAATGGTACAAAGACTACCAAAACTGGAAGGGAATACCATGCGTGTATGCAACATGCGGGGATGCAAGCATATAAACATATTCAACGCAGCAAATACACAAATAGCATACACAATTCATACACAACGTAAATCTAACGGGTTGCTAATCAAGCTCACGGTTGGGAGTCTCACTCGACCAGCTGCCCAATATACCTCAACAGTTACATAGAAAGCTTAAAAACTAAGGCTAGGAACAAGGTCTCACCGAAAACCAGAACGTAGTTCTACCAAATCGACGCAACACTCGAACGGCAGCAACTTCGCGTTCCTCGACTAGACAATTACAGCTTCTAAAACTGGTATGAATTGGAAGAGCTTCTCAAGAGGAGTCCAACGCTACCTCGCACGAGCCAAAACAACCACTGAAACGACGGGAAATTGCCGAAAAAGCTCACGGCTGAAAAGTGTTCTAGGGTTCGAAAGATAAGGAACGAAAGGCTGGAAATATATGCTAAGTATGGGAAAAGATATCACAATACGAAGACCAAGTCTTCCTATAAATAGCACTAGCAACGACTGGAAATCAACACCAATAATTGTCTACCGACAAAACCAGTCGACACTAACAATTTCCCAAACCAGCAGACGCAAGAACCAACAACTGAAGAAATCTCGAGCCACGCTAAACAAATCCAGTCGCTAACTACAGTGATCATCACCAGCTGCAAGCTAAAGTAGCGAACAATCTCTCGCAGCTGGACAGCCAGACGCTGATTCAAAATACAAAAGCTGGACAGCCAGTCGACCGGACGCTAAAATCAATCACAAGGCAAACCATCGACTGGTCCTCAAAACGGCGTCGCACCAACTTATCCAGACGACGTCGCATAGGATGCTCACTCCTTAATACCAGCTGCTGGTCATCCAGACGCAAAACACAAAACAACGCACCACGCTTCCCTCGTCTGGTACCAGTCGCAACGTACCAACACAACCAGTCGCAAGCACAGGAGCGCTGACCCGCTTTGACCATAGCTCTCGACTGCTCATCCAGACGCAACAACTCCTCGCATAAAACCAGTCGCAGCTACAGTGCACGACCAGTCGCAATATACGAAGCACCAGTCGCAACATCTCAAACGACGGCGCTTCATGCCGTACGCTACCAAAACAAGCTACGACTGTTTTCGCCACCGACCAGCTTTCGCCTCAAAACTCTAAAACACGAAAGCATCCAGAATTGTTCAATACACGAAAAGGAACTCGAAAATGCAACACAAAACAGATATCTAAAACCACAAAATCTCTAAAATCAACCGATTAATTCCAACAATTAATCCTTAATACAAAATCAGGTCTCACATATGAGTTCCGAAAACATTTTCTTTAAACATACTCTAGAGCTGTGATTAAAATCACACTTGCGCTCTTCTTTCATTTTCTGAAATTATGACAACACTTTAAACATTTTGGTCCATTTCGTTTGATCAAACTCCTGATATCAGTCTCTAGCTGTGGCTCATGGTGAAAGGATATACAGATCCGTCGACCTATACACCTGATCCTTCCTCTGTTGAAAGGGCACACGGTTCGTCAGCCGCGCACTCACCCTTCCTATGGGGATCCTCTTTGTTGTCATAACTTAAAACATTTTCTAAAATATCGTTCTGCTCTTTCTTTCTTTCTTAAAATCTGTTTTCTTTCTCTCTTGTATGAATTACTGGTTTTCTATGTTCAATGATGTTCTGGAACTTCAAGGGATTTCTCTGTAAAACTTTCGATGATGAAAACTGAATAAAAGCTCTCAAATCTGTTCAATTGAATCGAATAAATCTTTTGAAATGAAGCGGAAATGAATAAGGAATCAGATTCTGGAATTTCGTTATGTGTTGAAGAAATGAACAGTAACTATCCGTTGATGAAATGAACAGTAACTATCTGTTGAAGAAATGAACAGTAACTATCTGTTGATCAACGTCGGAGTCAACGCAACTTAAATAAAGAATTTCAGTTGTTGAACAAACCAACAGCTGAACAATATCTCAACAGCTGATGAACAAAACCAACAGCTGAATATGAATTAATACATCAGCTGACAACAAACGAAGTAAACAGCTGTATCATGAACTAAACAACAGCTGACAACAGCTGAACATATACGAAGGCAACAGCAAAATATCTAAAGAAATTTCTGGAAATGATCGAATAAGCTACTTGTAAGCTACTTCGATGGAATTTCTGAAGAAAACTAATCTACTGGATGAACATCACCAAACCATTTTCTAAAACATCTCTTTGGATCAAATACAGTAAAACGCAACCTTCATAAAAACAGAGCATGAACTTTCTGGTTTTGAAGAACAGCCGAAGCCATCTTCCTTTCTTTAAAATATCATATAATCATGCAAACAGAATTGAATATATGCTTTCACTGAGTGAGCAAGAAACAGAGTTTACTTGCCTGAATTCTTGAACACAATCGCAGTAGAGATCCGGCCAACTACTAACACTCCGATCGTCTCCTTCGAAAAACTTTAAAAGTCTTTTGTTTGATTTCTTGAGAGAGAGCATCGCTTAAAAGTAATTTTATTTGAAGATAATGATGTATGAAGCATCTAACATCCTATATATATATGATTTGTAAATGCCTAGAGAAGAAACGCATTTAAATCAATATGCCAAAATATTCTAAAAGCGTACTCTGTTTTTAAAATAAAATGATGCGCATGGAAAACCGAACAAATTTAGTTAAAACAAAAGGATTCGATGGACTTGCTATAATCGGCTAAACAGCTGCTGCAATCGCATTCTAACATCTGAAATCTGAAACTCGATTAAATCAAGAGTTTAATAGAATAGCATTGTAATCCCTCAATCTCATAACTTTCTAATTTGTGGCCTCTAAAATATCTGGGCATTACAATGAGGCCTTACTCATCGGGCTCCGAGCAGCAAAGAATATGGGGATAGCTCGGTTAGTGCTCTATTCAGACTCCTAGTTTGTGCTCAGCAGAGAAATGGAAAATTCGAGGTGAAAAATGAAGAAATGGTGAAGTATGAAGAGGCTTTGAGCAAGCTATGGAGACTTTTCTGAAGTGGTTCTGGAGAAGATACCTCGGGAAAGCAATGAAAAGGTGGACAGACTCGCACGTATGGCTAGCTCTCTTGCTCCGCCCTCGAGGGAAAAAGTGCAGGGGAAGGAACTATTGTCACAGATATATCAGGTCGGGCAGAATCATGAGGGAGTGCCTACCTCAGACTGGTGATATGATATCTGGAGTATATTCTATGAAGAGTCGTGCCCGAGGACCCTCGATGAGCTTGGGAAATCAAGCACCAAGCACTGCGCTTCGTTATATTGGATGATAAGTTGTATAAGAGGTCCTTCTTGTGGCCGATATTAAAGTGTTTGGATCCCGAAGAGGCCAGATATGTATTAAGGGAAATACACGAGGGGTGTTGCGGAAATCACTTGGGGGCCTTAGCTCTTGCTCAGAAAGTTCTTCTCACTGGGTTCTTCTGACCCACTATGCAGCAGGATTCTACCACTCTCATTCGATCTTGTCAAGGATGCCAGAAACATGCTAACCTGCAGAAGAAGCCCACCGAGCTTTTGAATACTGTCATCTCCTCGTGCCCATTTGATCAGTGGGGCATGGACATAGTCGAGCCTTTCCCACCAGCTAGAGGGCAGAGGAAGTTTTTATTGGTTGCTTTCGATTACTTCTCTAAGTGAGTGGACGCAGAACCCTTAGCTAAGATATCCGAGACTGAGGTGTTGAAGTTTCTATGGAAGAACATCGTGTGTCACTTTGGAATACCTCGAAGACTTATTTAGACAATGGGAGATAGTTTTGTGGAGCAAAAGTGCGGGACTGGTGTCAAGAGTTGAAGATTGAGAAAGTTTTCACCTCGATATCTTACCCTCAGAGCAACGAGCAAGTAGAAGTCACTAACCGAACCATCATGCAATACCTCAAGGCACGACTGGACTCGGCAAGGGGAAGATGGGTGGATGAACTACCAAGTGTGCTCTGGGCTTATCGGACGATGACTCGAGCAGCTACAGGCGAGACACCTTATTCCATGGTATATGGGACGGAAGCACTTTTTCCCGTGGAGATCGGCCAGGACAGTCTTAGAGTCATGGAATATGTGGAGGATAATGGGGAGATACGGAGGGTCGAGTTGGACCACCTCGAGGAGAGGAGAGCTCAGGCGACGGTACACCTATCAGCGTATCAAATAAGAATAGTGCAGGCTTACAATAGGAGGGTTCGGCCTCGGAAATATGAAATCGGGGATCTCGTCAAGAGGAGGATATAGTATCACGGAGATAGAGGAAAACTGGATCCAAAGTATGAAGGACCGTATAAAGTGGTCGGGAGAGCTGGAATCACAGCTTACTACTTGGAAGACGCGCAAGGAAAGAGAGGACGCCGACCCTAGAATATTATCCATCTTCGGAAGTATTATGCCTAGCCTTTATTTCTTTGTAATTAGTATGACTAGGTACCCCTCTATCGCATTTTGTAAAGGTTATCTTATGGAATATAGGATATTTCTCTCAACTCGATGTTCTTAACAACAACCTCCTCGAGTGGCTCTTCCACTTGAGCGCCTAAGCTCGACCAGCTCGGCACTTTAAGCCCAAATCTCATTGGCACCTCCTCGGGTGGAAACCCCACTTGAGCGAATAAGCTCGACCGGCTCGACACTTTAAGCCCAATTCTCATTGGCACCTCCTCGGGTGGTAACCCACTTGAGCGTATAAGTCGGACCAACTCGGCACTTTAAGCCCAATTCTCATTGGAACCTCCTCGGATGGTAACCCGATTTGAGCGCATAAGCCTGACCAGCTTGACACTTTAAGCCCAATTCTCATTGGCACCTCCTCGAGTGGCTCTTCCACTTGAGCGCCTAATCCCGACCAGCTCGGCACTTTAAGCACAAATCTCATTGGCACCTTCTCGGGTGGTAACCCCACTTGAGCACATAAGCCCGACCAGCTCGGCACTTTAAGCCCAATTCTCATTGGAACCTCCTCGGATGGTAACCCGATTTGAGCGCATAAGCCTGACCAGCTTGACACTTTAAGCCCAATTCTCATTGGCACCTCATCAAGTGGCAATCCCACCTGAGCACAATAGCCTGACCAGCTCGGCACTTAAAGTCCAATTCCGCATTGGCACCTCTTCACGCGGCTCTTCCACGTAAACACAAAAGCCCAACCAGCTTGGCACTTAAGCTCGATTCTCATTGGTACCTCCTCGGGTGGCAACTCCACCTGGGCATAAAAGACCCGACCAGCTCGGACAACAAACCTATAGTTGAAGTAATCTAGCTCGGACATTTCTTTGATTTGTTCAGTTATAAGTAATCGTCTATCTTGGTTGCTCGAGTTATCCCGTCGCGTATTTGTTTATGTGATCGGGTGGTTGTATTTCGTCCTTCACTATTAAATCTATAAATTAAAATCTCGGGAAAAGAGAAATGAGATCAAAGGGGAATTTCATTAAATATTGGAATTTACAATACAGAGAAATCTAAATACAACTATGACTTGGGGGAGCTCGGGGGAGTAGCGCCTGCGCCGTCCTCTTCATCATCCTCGTCGGCCTCCTCCTCATCCTCCTCGGGCATGTTTTGAGAGCCCGAGTCACGTTGAGGAACGGAGCGGGGTGCTCCTCCTCGGAGTAGCCGTTGGCTCGAAATTGAGCCACGCAGCCTTCAAAACCACTCCGGAAGTAGGCCAGAGACCTCTTCCGCATAGGTTGTCAAACTCAGAGGATTTCAAAAACTCCTCCTTGTCGAGGTCCCATGCGTTCGCGGCTTCGCTCCTCAGGTGCCCGATCTCCTCCTCGGCTCGGGACTTGGTATCGTCGAGCTCGGTCCTCATCGCTCTCTTCTCGGCCTCGAGAGCCTCTTTCTCGACCGTCAGAGCCCTCTTCTCAGCCATCAGAGCCGCCCTCTCAGCTTATAGCCTCAGCCATTGGGTCTCCAGCGCCTCTCTTTCCACCTCGGCCGCCCTCTTCTCTCGGGCCCGAGCATCCTCTACTTCCGTCAGCCGCACCTCGAGCTGGGTACAATGCTCGACCATCTCATCGAAGTGCCGACGGATGTCATTTGCCTCTCGCTGGGCCTGGGTGATGTGCTTGACCACCTCGCCTCCCCAAGACATTGCCTGCATAAGAATCAAGGGTTAGAGTGCTAACGCAAGCAGGAATCTAAAGCTCGAGAAGATAAAAAATGTACCGATGCGAGTTGGGACGCGAATAAGCCCACAGCCTCGGAGTTGGTGGTTCCCCATAATCGACTAATATCCCGATCCGGGACCATGTTACAAATGAACCCCGTGGCCACGGCCCCGGACGGGGAGACCACCAAGGCATCCTCAAAAAGGTTGACGGCAGGAACTCATCCTGGGCCCGTCTCCGTCGTCGGTCCCCTCCTCGGGGAAGAGACCTTAGGAATTACAATAACAAGCGTCGGCTCGGGACGCTCCTCCCTCGTCCGGACTAGGGGCGTCGATGCCCGACGCGTCTCACTGGTGGGGGCTGGTCGTGCCTTGAAGGTCGAGGCCCCCTTTTTCTTTTGGCGTCGGGCCTCCTTCTCGGTGGGTGTGGAGACCTTCCTCTTCTTCGCCACCTTTGCCGAGGGTGCGACCACCCCCGAGGAGCCCCCCTCAATCTCCTCCTGCAAGGCCCTCAACATTGCCGCTTTACCCATGTGTTCGTCTGCAAAATAAACACAAGTCAGATATCAGTTCGGAAATCAGCTGATGAAGAAGAAACAGACGTTGAAGCAGAGATGTTGATCAGTTGAGGCAATCAACAGTAAATAGAAGAACGATTCAACAGAAGAGTGATTCAGCAGTAAGATGCTTCAGATGTTGAAGAAATCAGCCGTTGCAAGCATTCAGTTGTTGATCAGCAGTTGAACACAAAGAAGCAAAGCAGTTGACTAATCAGTAGTCAACTGCTGAGCTTAATCAGCTGTTGGTTTAGATCAGCTGCTGGAATATTTAAGCCAAATCAAAAGACGATAAAAGCCTGCAAAAGAAAGGACACAAGGACAACTCCCTGTCAGTACTTTACAGAACATCTTTCAACGGGAAGAACTTGTGTCCAACGGATTGAATTTGAACAGAGACTTTATATACGAGAAGCGCCATTGAAGAAAGGTGGTTGTTGATGCACAGAAAAGATTAAAAACGAAAAGGAGACAACAATAAAAAGGGAAGACAAATAGAGACGAAGCAGTCGACCGCCATTAGAGAGGAGTTTACTACGAGTGTCAACTGCTGAGTCTAAATCAGCTTTTGTAGAGCATTTCCCTAGTGTGTGAGAAACAGAGAAAAACAGAGAGTTCACATTGTAAAAATCTCACACACAGATTAACTCGCACATTTCGTGAGTTGAGCTATTTAGATTAGCGAGTGAATCACAAACACAAAACTATCATTGTAGTCTTTGAACAGAGACGTAAAACAAGTTCCTGTTTAGTTAGACACACAGTTGCGGCTGGTGTGCATTGGTGCTGATAGGAGTTCATCTGGAGCGATGCTCGGTGACTCAATAGTCTTTGAACAGAGACGTTAAACAAGTTCTTGTTTAGTTAGACTCACAGTTGCGGCTGGTGTGCACTTGTTGAAGCTTGGAGTTCACCGTGAGCGAGGCTCGGTGACTCTTCTTCTAGTGGAACCTTCTGAGGAGGAAGAAGGGGAGATGTAGGAGATTGAGCTTCGAACTTCCAGAAACAAACATCAGTATATTGTATTCTATTATTTACAGTATTCCACATACGCAATTTATTTTAGCATCGCATAACAGTTTTCACACAAGCACAGTAGCAGATTTCTGTTTAACAGAAATCTGTTTGCATCGAGTTTTAAAATTAGGATTCATTTCTGGTGTTTTTCGCATGTTTTTATTACATACCAGATCTGTCTCCGGTGCTCTGTTTTATGTTCAAGAATCCGAGGTATTGCACCTCATTATAGCAGCGCAAAATTTTTAATGAACAATAGCAGCGCTTGCTTGCATTTTATTTCCTATTTTCGGTCCTATCAAGTGGTATCAGAGCAGGTTGTTCTTGAACGAGCATTTATTTTAAAACGCTTAGCTATATGTTTAAAATGCTTTAAAATGTTTTAAAGTTCTCTGATGGTATGCGGAGATTATTTCAGCTACTGATGCTTTGTGTTTCTTTGAGCTTATGTTATAAAAGACAGGGAGAGTGATGTCTTTGTCTTTATTAATTTGAGCTATCTGTTTATGCATCAGTTTCATTTTTGTTTCGATCGCCTTTTTCTAAATCATAGCATATTTTTACATTTGATTCTTCCCAAAAATCTGTTTTGTTTTTCAAAAAATTCCTACTATCACGGTTTTGGTGTGGCAGTGTAGGGAGAGCTTTATTTAAAATATTTCGGGAAGACCATATTTCTACCCTTTTTGATTCCCACAAAAAGGGAGAGAATTTTTAGATCATGCATTTGTTATTTGAGGTTTTGTGTAAATCAAAAATGGAGAGATTGATGGGTCTGGATAACAGATCCAGATCTGTGTTTTGAATTACACAAAACCTGTTATTGTGTTACTAATGTTTCTACTTAGTGTACAGATGTTAGCTGGAAATACAACAAGAAAAGTATCGAAGAAGACTGTTATGAAGCAGAATTTGTCCATTCGTGGGAAGCAAAGAGTTTATCAGTCGCAAGCTACAGTGATTCAGTCGCAAGCTATAGTGATTCAGTCGCAAGCTACAGTGATCCAGATGCAAGCTTCAGTGATCCAGATGCAAGCTACAGTGATCCAGATGCAAGCTACAGTGAATCAGCCGCAAGCTACAGTGAAATTAAAAGAGAATCAGCCGTAGCGCTAAAACGAAGTTGAAACCAGCTGCTGGAAATTGATGAACCAGCTGCTGGAAGCTGGAAGTTGATGTACCAGCTGCTGGAAGTTCATGAACCAGCTGCTGGAAGTTAATTGAAACAGCATTTGTGCATCAAAGAAGATAAAACAGCTGTTGGAATAATTTAGTTGTGGGAGCAAACAGCTGCTGGAACGAAAAAGGCAAAATCACAAGATGACAAAAAGCCTGCAAAAGAAAGGACACAAGGACAACGCTGTCGGTACTTTACAGAACATATTTTGAATGGGAAGAAAAGTGTGTCAAACGGGAAGAAATTTGAACAGAGGCTTTATATACGAGAAGAACGCCATTGAAGAGATACGGTTGTTGTTGCACAGAAAAGATTAAATCAAAAGGAGATAACAATCAAAGGGAAGATGAACCTGAAGCAAATCTGTCAACTATCATACATAGAGAAGCTTATTGCAGTTGACAGCTGAGCTAGAATTAGCTTTTGTAGAAGCAACTTCCCTAGTGTGTGAGAAATATAGAAAAACAGAGAATT
>KV019622.1:77739-94030 GCA_001598015.1 Dorcoceras hygrometricum | reverse complement strand
TTGGAACCTGAGATTCGATGAAACAATTAAGGAATTTGGTTTCATCAAGAATCCCGAGGAGCCATGTGTATATAAGAAGGTAGTTAAAAGCGCTGTGACATTCCTTGTACTTTATGTTGATGACATTCTACTCATTGGGAATGATGTAGGAATTCTGCAGTCAACTAAAGTATGGTTGTCTAGTAGATTCTTGATGAAGGACATGGGTGAAGCATCCTATATTCTTGGAATACAGATCTATCGGGATAGATCGAAACGGATGCTCGGACTCACCCAAGCTACCTACATCGATACCATACTTAAGCGGTTCTCTGTGGAAGAGTCCAAGAGAGAACACCTATCTATGTGCCACGGGGTCACTCTATCTAAGTCTATGTGTCCAAAGACTGATGAGGAGATATAGAGTATGACACATATGCCATATGCCTCGGCAATAGGTAGTATTATGTATGGCATGATCGCAACCAGATCGGATGTCGCATATGCTCTGAGTGTCACGAGCCGCTACCAGGCCAACCCCGGCCAGATGCATTGGAAGGCTGTGAAAGATATTCTTAAGTACTTACGAAGGACTAAGAATATGTTCATGGTCTATGGGAATGGTGAACTGAAATTGGAAGGCTACACTGATTCTAGCTTCCAATGTGATGTGGATGATTCGAAGTCTACCTCTGGATTTGTATTCATGCTCAATGGTGGTGCTGTCTCTTGGAAGTTCCAATCAAGACATCATCGCGGATTCAACCACTGAGGCTGAGTACATCGCAGCATCAGCTGCTGCTAAGGAGGCGGTTTGGATAAGGAATTTTGTCCAAGAGTTAGGCGTCATTCCTGATGGAGTTGGTCCAGTCCCGGTGTACTGCGACAACACGGGTGCCGTTGCGCAAGCAAAGGATCCTAGGTCTCACCAAAGATCCAAACATATACTGAGGAAATATCACATAATCCGGGATATTGTGGCTAGAGGTGACATAGCAGTTGAGAGAGTCGCCTCTACGGACAATATTGCTGATCCACTTACGAAGCCCTTGCCAGGACCGTTGTTTGAAAAACATTGCGAAACAATGGGACTGTGTTTGATGAGTAGTTGGCTATAGGGCAAGTGGGAGATTGTTAGAGTAGATGCCCAACTATCCAACTTGTGGCGTGTGGGTTTTATAGACTCTTGTATATGACAATCTTTATATATGATATTCACATTTCTTTATGGCATTCTTTATTTTCATTATGTTATATAATGTTAACAATTGTGTTGGATAAAGACCTAGAATGCACCATAGTGTATGTTAGATGTGATAGTGTATATGATGGCTATCATGAAACACATCTAATAGTCACTGTGCATTCTGAATTCGTTTCTAGTCGATTGGGCCGTCAAAATGAGGATAAGGCCGCCCGAGCTTGAGACTAGCGTCTGCGATGTGAAGTACCATGTTTCATTGGTAGGGAACATTGTGATGTTCTGAGAAGCAGATGGATAGTGACCTGGTGGTCTATCGAACTACCCTCGTTCGGACTTTCCAAGTGGTTACCATTTGTCGAGTGGATAAGTCCGAGGTCTTGGTTGTACTGATTAGTCCTCACTACTCGAAATGTCATTGAGACTCTACATGATAGGTGCCTCACTTTGACCCGTTTACCGACTCATTTGGGGTCATTAGGTGGCGGGATTGGGTAAGGTCCCGATGCATGTAGGAGTCGATGATTCGTAGTCGAGGATTCACCGCTCGCTTTTATGCGTGGATATCCTATGTTATCTGAGGAGATAATAGTGTGATAAATCTCTGGACATAGTACTGGATGTGTTTTAGGTAAATGGGTTTACCTAGTAACACTCGCGATGTCACTATTTGATCTCCAAGATGTATGCATAGCTATTGGATCTCTAGCGACTCTCGATTTACCAATGGTCGTTGATCTGATCGGGATATATGTGTTGAAAGGACCGTACTGTACGCTAACCACGACCAACTGGTTCTTGCAGGCACTATCAGTGATACCTAAGGGATCATGGGGCGATGTTGCTAGGCGCTTTACCATGATCCGATGGCTAAGTCCGAAATTGTGATTTCGGAGTCGCAATGGTTGTGGGCCCACGGCTAGCTATATCCCTGAACCATTGAGGGTCACACAAGTACTGGATTCACGATTCCCACACGGAAACTAAGCTCAATGAGTTGAGCATAGGAGGAGGAATTTAGGGAGTGCGACTTCCTAAAAGTCAACAGGGGTCAAATTGCGATTTCCCACAGTTGAGGGGCATAACTGTCATTTTGGTCTAGGTGATCTGAAAAATTGTTTTCGCATCATAATAGTCAGTTTTGGAAACTGAGTCGATCGGTCCGATCTGATCGTCGATCGGAGTTATGATGAAGCCACGGTGATGCGGTTGAACCGAATGTTCATATATTGGACTGGGCCCGCCCCAGGTCCATTGGGCCGGTTCAAGCCCATCACTTATTTAATTAGACCTAGGGCTACCATGAGACATACACACAAGATACAACCTATCTCTCATAGCCGCCCACCCTCTCCCACACGCCTCACGCCGCCGCCGACCGCCCATCGCCGCCGCCCGCCGACCGTCGCCGCTGTCGCCCGGTTTTTCGCATGATCGGACTTGCTTCGATCACCGCGATGAGGAGAATCCATTCGTGCTAAAATCCGTCAGATCTTCTAGTGCAGATTGACGAAGGAATATTGTTTCCGATCGTGGACCTAATTGACGATCTACCGCCGCCTACCGTTTGAAGTGCCGGTTTCCTCGTGAAACTGGTCGGAGCCAGGCGCCTAGACGCCATGCCCTATGAATGTTTATTGATTTGAATGTATTGAATGTTTCTCGGGGCAATTTTTGATTTCCGCTGCACCCCCGGGAAACGGGATCCGGATCCGCCATTGTACGCCAACAAGTAGTTCATCGTCGTTTTGAGTTAACCGTAGACGCTGGTTAGTGCTTGTGTGAGAGCTGGCTGGTTGCGGGATCTGGATTGGTGCGACACCATTTTGGGAAACCAAATCTGGTGCGATGGTGCGAGCTGGTCGCTTTGAGCGTATTCATATGCGACATCGTTTTAGTAGTAGAACGCTGGTATAGCGGTGATCCAGATCTGGAGTAGTACTCAGATCTGAGTTGGTATCAGCTGTGAGCCCTGTGTTGTCGGTGGCTACTGTTCAGCAGATTTGGGGAGATTTAAGTTGTATATATAGAGGACTTTTACTATGGTCTCGCACTTACGTCCCACACTTAGAATATTTTCCCATGAGTCTCTATCGCGATACCCTAGTTACTGTTCACCGAACCTTATCTTCTCCGATTGCCGACGGTATAAGACTCCGACTGTAGCAAGATTTGTAGCGTTGAGATCCCCTTGTTGAGACACTTCCATTACGACCACTTCCGAAGGCTTGGGTTAAGCTGGAAGAAGAACGCGAAGTAGCTATAGTGCGTCGTTGTTCGTTTATGGGCAGATCTGGTTCTTCTGTTCAGGTAGTGCTTTGAGTAAGTACTAAATTCTACCTTGCGCTTCGTTTAGAGATAGTTGTTGTGCTAGAAAGGTAGGATAGAATTGGTTTGAGCTGGTGGCTCCGAGTTTATGTTTCTATGCGTAATGTCCCTGAGCTGGTTGTTGTTGTTTGGCCTAGCAGGTGGCAGATTTGAGTTACTCGGGACTCTTGTTGTGGTAATTTTAGCTCAGAAACTGAAGGTACGAATTTCAGCTTGTTTTACAGCTTTGGGATAGGCATGGATGTGTGTTTTTGGTATGTGGTGCAGTGTATGTTATCCTGCTGTTAGTTGGTTACATTTGCTCTGTACTGGTTGTTGCACGTTGTTAAAATTGCATACACGCATCTTTCCTGATTGAGCTCATATCTGTTATCCGTTTGTTGTTGTTTCGCTAATCTGTATGTATCAGGAGCTGTTGTTGAGGACGAGCGGCAATACCGTGCTCCTCATCTCCCTATTGGGTAGTTGTTAGTCGCTATGAGACGAGTGGATAGCAATCATGCTCTCACGAGATTTGGCAACAACAGGTTGAGTAATCTGTTTATGCTTTGATACCGTGTGTTGAGACGAGTGGATAGCTACCACGCTCTCACATGCTTCATGGCCACTAGCATTCTTTCGATCGTTGAGCTCCTTTGGATTCCTGATTCGGTTGTAGCCTGTTGCCTTGCATCCTGTTGTCTCATGCATAGCACGTGAATTTATATCTGTTGCCATCTCTTTGCTATTTGTATTGCTCTCCGTACAGAGGTTTGACCCCTGTCCCTCTGGGGATGGTTGTTTGGTTATCTTTGTGTTGTTCAGGTTACCAAGGTTTCTCAGCTAATCGAGGAGATGACTCAGCGGGTGGTGCCCCGAGAGGTGGATAGAGTGTCCAAGTTATGTATATTGTATTGTTATGTAATAGACACTAGGGAATGTCCCGTAGTGATGTGATGTTCTATTGCTGATTTGATAGTTTTGTTGTTTGGGAGACACTCGATGTTTGTATTCGTGTTATGCAACTGCTAGTGTTCAGCTTTTGGGTTGTTGTAAAACCAATATTTTGAGTATAAGTGTATTTTTAAATTATGTTTTCTAAGTCAGGCCAAAGCAAAAAATTTTAGCCACTTTTAAATTCTTCTGACATTTTTAATTGCGTGGTTAACCTCTGTATTGTGCACCGGGCCTGATATTTTTGGTATCAGAGATTAATCTGGGATAAGCTTGAATTCTTTTGATCACACTTGACTCTAGGCACTTTGTTGCTTGTTGCATGTGCTTGATTATGTGATATATTTTCTGTGTGATCTTATTGTGTTAGTGTTTGCCTAGATGCCGCCTAGACGTAGGGGTAGAGCTACCAGGCTGGTTCCCATAGAGTCTGAGGGTCAGAACGGGGAGATGGAGAGTAGTGTTCCTGTTCGTAGGCGTTCTAGGCAGGTTGACGAAGAGGTTGATGTGTTGGCAGCCCGTGTGGACGAGATGGAAATGATTATGGCAAGGACTTTCGATGGTGACGAGAGTAGTTCCGATGCTGAGTCCTGGTTTCAGCACATTACAAGCTGTTTGATCGCGTACACTATGATGACGAGCATAGGCTGAGTTTGGCGACGTTCCAACTGAGGAAGAATGCCGAGCGCTGGTGGAGAGGTGCGTCTCGAACTCTTGAGGGGACTGGTGCGAGGATTACTTGGGATAGTTTTTGTACTGTGTTCCGTTAGGAGTACGGTTCCGGAGTCTTATGTGAATGTCCGGGAGCGAGAGTTTGATAACTTGGTTCAGGGAACCATGTCGTGGGAGAGTATGCTCGAAGGTTTTCTTCTCTCCTTGCCTATGTTCCTCATGTGTTTGGCCGTGAGAGGGCGAAGAGAAACCGATTCTTGGAAGGCCTAAGCGAGTTCCCCTACCAGTTATGCGGACGCGGTGGACAAAGCAATGGATATCAAGGAAGGGTTACGGAACCGCAGGTCTCGGATTCAGCCTCAAGCTGCACAAGGTACACGTCCCAGTATTCCAGGGGTGCAACCTCCCCAATTTCCCCAGCCATCCCAGCAGTCGCAGCAGTCAGCACAACAATTTGGACGCCACAGTTTTAGGCCCCGTGGCCATCAGTTCAAGAAGAAGCAGGGCTCTAGTTCTTCTGGTTCGGGCAGTTCGAGCAACAGAAGTAGTCCTAGGGCTATCTTCTGTGGTCAGTGTGGTGGAAAACACCCTACGACGCAGTGTGTGGGGGTTCAGGGTGCTTGAAAAATTTGTGGGCAATATGGAAATTTTGCGAGAGTATGTCCATTGGCTGGATCTCAGCACACCGCTGCCCCACCACAGGGTCGTTCTGGTGGGTCATCTCGAAGTCATTCTTTCTCTATTCAGCAGCAGAGGGTGGGGGAAGCTCAGCATAGACCATTCCAGCAGCCTGGTCCTTCGCGTTTTGGACAGTCTTCCCAACCCCAATTCTCAGGACCTCAGCATGCCCAGGTTAATGCCATGACACGGGAGCAAGTGGAGGGCACTCCAGGAGGAGTGATCGCAGGTACTTGTACTGTTTTTGATTTTCCAGACGTGTATTGTTTGATACTGGAGCATCACATTCGTTTATAGCTGATGCATTTGTGGGTGAGCATGGTTTGCATACCACTATTTTGGATGATGTTGTTTCTGTTGCGACTCTTGCCGGCGCGAGCCTGTTCTCCCAAGAGGTTGGGATGAATGGCACACTTAAGTTTGGTGAGAATGTGTTGGTAGCGAACCTGATTCGGATAGTGATGTGGGATTTCGATTGCATAGTGGGAATGGACGTGTTGTCTAGTTTTAGGGCCACCATGGACTGCTTCCATGGCGTTGTGCGTTTTAGGCCCCAGTTTGGCAAAAAGTGGAACTTCTACGGCCATGATTCCCAATCGAAGATTCCGTTGATCTGTGCTATGGAGATGTTTGGTTTATTGTCGTTGGACAATGTCGGGTTCATGATCTATGCTTTAGACGCATCCTCGAAGTCGTGTGTGGAGCGTAGTGACATTCCCGTTGCTCGTGATTTCCCTGATGTGTTCCTCGAGGAGATTCCTAGTTTTCCTCCGAGGAGGGAGATCGACTTCGGCATTGAGTTGGTACCTGGTACAGCTCCTATCTCGTGAACCCCGTATCGTTTAGCAACAGCTGAGTTGAGAGGGCTAAAGGTACAACTTAGTGAATTGTTGGAGAAAGGTTTTATTCGACCGAGCATGTCATCATGGGGAGCTCCTATCTTGTTTGTGAAGAAGAAGGATGGTTTGATGAGGATGTGCATCGACTTCCGGCAACTGAATAAGGCTACTGTGAAAAATAAGTACCCTTTATCGAGGATTGATGAATTATTCGATCAGCTTCAGGGTTCAGCAGTGTATTCTAAGATTGATCTGCGTTCAGGGTATCATCAGTTGCGGATTCGAGAGGAAGATGTTGCGAAAACTGCGTTTCGAATGAGGTACGAGCATTACGAGTTCTTGGTTATGCCTTTTGGTTTGACTAATGCCCCTGTAGTTTTCATGGATTTAATGAACAAAGTTTTTAGAGAGTTCATCGATCAGTTCATGATTGTTTTCATCGATGAGCTTTGGCGACAACAGGTTGAGTAATCTGTTTATGCTCTGATACCGTGTGTTGAGACGAGTGGATAGCTACCACGCTCTCACATGCTTCGTGGCCACTAGCATTCTTTCGATCTGTTGACAGCTGCTGAGCTGGTCCTTGAGCTCCTTTGGCTTCCTGATTCGGTTGTAGCCTGTTGCCTTGCATCCTGTTGTCTCATGCATAGCACGTGCATTTATATCTGTTACCATCTATTTGCTGTTTGTATTGCTCTCCGTACTGGGGTTTGACCCCTGTACCTCTGGGTTTGGTTGCTTGGTTATCTTTGTGTTGTTCAGGTTACCAAGGTTTCTCAGCTGGTCGAGGAGATGACTCAGCGGGTGGTGCCCCGAGAGGTGGATAGAGTGTCCCAGTTATGTATATTATATTGTTATGTAATAGACACTAGAGAATGTCCCGTAGTGATGTGATGTTCTATGCTGATTTGATAGTTTTGTTGTTTGGGAGACACTCGATGTTTGTATTCGTGTTATGAAACTGCTAGTGTTCAGCTTTTGGGTTGTTGTAAAACCAATATTTTGAGTATAAGTGTATTTTTTTAAATTATTTTTTCCAAGTCAGGCCAAAGCGAAAAATTTTAGCCACTTTTAAATTCTTCCGACATTGTTAATTGCATGGTTAACCTCTGTATTGTGCACCGGGCCTGACAGAAGCACTTTCCAGTGTGTGAGATTCTATCATTGAGAGATTGAGTGTATACTGTAATCTCACACACGATTCACTCATATATTCGAGAGTTGAGCGAAACAGAAAAATGAATGAATCAAATTGAAAACTATCCATTGTAGTCTTTGGACAGAGACGTTAAACAAGTCTACGTTTTCTTTCGCACTGAGACGTTAAAGAAGTGTTTGTAGTCTTTCTCACTGAGGCACAAAAGAAGTGATGTTAGACACAAAGCTTGCGGGCTTAGTGTGCAGGGGTGGTTGATAGGAGTTCTTGTGGCTGTCTTTCGTAGGAGTGGGTTGCAGTGAGGGTCGCTGTAATCAAAGTCTTCTAGTGGATCCTTCCCGATTGAAGAAGAAGGGGAGACGTAGGAGATTCAGCTCCGAACTTCCATAAACAAATTGCAACGTATTTCTTTACAACTTTCTCATTTACATTCATGCATTGAATATTTGTTCTAGGCTTAAAACTGTTTAAAGGCTTTCGAATATAAAAGTTCAGTTTGAGTTGTTTCCGCATGATTTTAACTCATAACTCAATCTATATCTCGGTGCATTAATATTCAAGAACACTGAGCTATTGTAGCTCAAGATTTAAGGAACCAGATTGTTTGTGTTAAACCAGCTCGTAGAGCTACTAGTAATCCGGACCAGCTCGCCGAGCTTTTGGTCCAGCTTGACGTCGATCTGGTATCACAGTTGCGTGCTGGTTTTCAACTCCTACTTTTTTTTTGCACGTAACTTACGGGTTTGGTGTTTAGGCTGTGTGAGAGCCTACGTGAGTTGTGACAGATCTCACGGACACCCACGAAAGTCGATCCTAACAGCTTTGATGCACTCCCAAGTAACTTTTAAATGTCAAAGCAGTTTTAAAGCTTCGAACCATTTTTATTTCAAGCGATCTGAATCAGATCAAAGAGAACATAGTTTGAAACCAGTTTTTACATAAAATCAGTTTAAAGAATTGTATCAGCAGAGAAAGGTTTTATTGACAAGTTTAAAGGAAGTAGATTTTAAAAGGTAAAGATGAATGAATTGTGGTATAAGATCCCAGACGGTTAGTTAGAGGGATGGTGAGCAAGTTGGTTGACGGATCAGTGTGCCCCTCCAATTACGGTGAGTGTGGATGTCAGTCGATGAACTGGGATGCCCCTCCAACAAGAAATTTAAGGGCGTAAATTCTTCAAAATCCTGTATACATATGAGCTTGTGCAAGAATACTGACCTATGAAGGTGTTCTGCGCCTGATGACAGTTATGAGAAAAAAGGTTGTTTACAACCAAAGTTTAAGTAAAGATGAATCTAAAGCCTACTTCCTTTAATACCAGTTTACTGATTTAAAAGTTTTTAGTGCTTCAAGCATGCCCAGTTATTTCTTTAAATTTTTTAAGTTCTTCGAGCATGCCCAGTTACTTGTTTAAGTGTTTTGAAGTATGTTTAAGCAAGTTCAATTATGCATTCAAGCTTACAGTTTACCAGCTTGCAATTATGCTTTAAAGTTTCGAGCTTTTAGTTAGCAGCTTTCAGCTTTCAGTTTTAAAAGCTATTTTCATGCCTGTACTGCGTGCATTTGTTATTCCAGAATTACTTGCTAAGCCCCTAGGCTCACTACTTTCTATGATACGGGTAACGTTGTTCAGCGAGAGCTGGAAGACGCGAGCTGAACCAGATCGGGGATGTGTGTTTATCGAGGAACTAGCGTTTCCTTGCTGCTGTAGACCAGATCTCTTTTGTGATTGCTGTTGTATTAAACACCTCGTTTCATATTTTTTTCCAAGTTGTTTCGAAACATTTGTATTAAAATATTTCTATAACAGTGTTTCTGTTCAATCTGTCTTGTCTTTAGTACTTTCAACCTGTAAGCTGTTGTGATATGTTTTACTCTAAGCTGTTTTAACCCGCGAGCTGCTCGTGTAGAATGAAAACGTTTTAATTGTTGTTTCCCGGTCCGTGTGAGATCAGCTTACATATTTTCCCTTCAGTTCTGAGTACCACAGTCCTAATCTGTTTGCTCATGCGCAAGCTGAACAACCCATTATATTGCACAATCACCCCTAGAGTGTTTGTGTTATTCGAAAAGTTCTTAGATTTGAAAAAAAAACTTGTACACTTTTCTTCGTATGGTATTTTAGAAATTCGTGGACTAGGGTGTCACAACTTGGTATCAGAGTATGGTCCTTGAGATAAACACTTGCCTCCAGTTTGAGCCAGTTCACGTCAGCCGCTTTCTCCAGTTTGTAAGTTTCATGTTCAGCAGTATAGAGTAAAGTTTAATTTAAAGTTTCAAGCTTTCCTTCTTGATGTTGTGTGGTGGATTTGGACTTAAGTTCATACTGCAGGTGTGTCAGGTAGATTTAGAGGTAGAGGTGGAGAGAGAAGGGGCAGAACCATCGAAGAAGTCAACTCAGGTGGTCCCGCATGTGTGATAGTGGTTATAACTCCACCAGTAGAGCAGTTGGTAAGACAATCTAGTCAGGGGAGTGGCCAATATTCAGGCCAAGGACCTAGCCACTGGGATCCTCAGGAGGGGTTTAGACGCAAGCAGAAACGCCAGGATTCTCAGCTGAAAAAGAAGAATTCATCCAAGCAACCGAAGATTGATCAATCGGAGTCTCCAGAACAGCAACCCCAGCCAAGCAACTCAGCTCCTAGGATGAACAACAAACCGACTTGCCCAAACTTTCGCAAGAAGCATGCTGGTCAGTGTAGAGCTGGACTGGACTGGTGTCAGGCCCGGCACGCTAATTCATATATTAGTTACACAAATACGCGGAAGCAACAAAATATGGGCTAAATTTTTTTTCGAATTTGGTCCTGATCCAAAATACCATTAAAAATAAGTTCATACTCAAAGTGAGGATTTAAACTCAAAATCCAAACAATATCACGTAACATCAACAGGTAATAAATCAACAACCGATCCCCAATACAAATAATGGCACAGGACATCCCCTGGCTCAATATATCAATACATAAATATAACTGGGACAGTTAATAAAATTTATAAGTTTTGGTGATAACAAAAACAAGACTAAGAACTGAATATAAGATGAAGATCTAATCTTAAGTATTCGCAGAGGATAAGAGAAGGGAACATCTCAGATCTTGTGACGTCATGCCATTGAGTTGAAGATTGCAGATCCGAGAGTTCTGAGTAAAGTTGATTCAGTATCAGATTTGATTATTCAGTTGTATAAAGATTTTCAAATTTGAGCTATTGAGTTAAGGAAGCCTATCGGGTTATTTAAGTAATTGGTTTTTCAGTTATCGAGACAGTTTTTCAGATTTGAGGGCATTCAGATTTGAATCAGAGGCTACAGTGACAGATCTGGGTATGTTTGTCCAGATGTTATATTGCAGACCCAAGTGTTTCAGATGTCAACAGAATCAATATAAGATTTCAGATTTCAGTATTTCAGATGTGGTTACAGAATGATCAGTGTACATCAGATCCGAGGCTATCAGATATGAACAACTCAAATTTAGGTACAGTTTACTTGCAGATGTCTCTAAGTACTCAGATCTGGAAAATTACGAATATACATATAGAGGGAAAGAATTGCTTAACAGAATGAACCTTCAAATGTGAGCTTCGAATCTATTCAGATATTACCAAAGGATTATTTGAGAAGAATCAACGGTCATAGTTTAATCGTATAAAAGCCTGGAATTAAGGAGACAATATCAGAGCTATTTTGGGTAAATTTGCACAGTACGCAGAGTGATTGATACGATGATTACCCACTTTGAAATATAAGTCAATTTAATCCTGACAAGCGCATATTACCTTTTGCATGGAATTAATGGAGCATTAAATGCTATGATACGATGAAGATATGCAAATGAGTTTATTTCTACTGGCTACATTTATTGACCGTTGAGGACAAAGAGTATAAATAGCTGAAGAATTCAAATGAAGAAGCTCTTAATCACTCTAGGCAAAACTCTACCATTCACGACGTATTCTTTGCTATCATAAATCTCGCTCACAACTCACTGGGAATTCGACATCGCAAAATATTCTGTCCCAGTATTCAAATCTCTACGAACACTGAAGTTCAAGCTTTTCTAGATTCAACATTCGAGATATCTTCTGGTTTACATTTGTAAACAATTCTTGTTAATAAAATAACCAGAAGATTTACAGTACTCATAGTTTCACACTTCATTGTATATCTGTTTTTGAGTTTGTAACGAACTCGCTCTTTGAAGCAGTTCGAGAAATTCTTTTGATTGTATTCCGCAGTGTTATCTGCGTGTAGTTGGTGATTGATAGGAGTTCACTTGGAGCGAGGCTCAGTGATCGGGTGTCTACAGCGTCTGTACACATCAAAGTCTTCTAGTAAAACCTTCCTGCAAAGGAAGAAGGAGAGACGTAGGATCTTCAGATCCGAACTTCCAGAAACAAATTTTGAACCTTGAACTTTTACTTATCGCATTTATTTATTTACACTATTCACGGGTTAATCGACTTATTTCCGCACTATCATTGTTAGTCGAGAAATTAGCTTTAGGGACTGAGATACCTCAGATCTGGTAACACAGATCCGAGTTAAGCAATGTGCTTGTAAAAACACTTTTAAAGGTTTCGAAAAATTAAAATCCAAAGGAGTTCATTCAACCCCCCCTTCTGAACTCCTAGGCTTGTATTGGATCCTAATTGATCCTATCAATTGGTATCAGAGTCTGTGCATCTCAGTTATTGAACAATTTGTTGTTTACGCTTTATATATCTCAATATGTCTACCTCACATAACAAGATTCCTATGTTTTTGAAGGAGGACTATGATGATTGGAAGATTAGGATGCAAGCGCACTTGGCCGCGCAAGACGACGACATGTTGTTCGTTATCACTGATGGACCCATGAAGATCATGAAAGCCAATACAACGATAGCAATATCTGATGGAGAACCTCAGTGGGTGGAAACGAACAGACATGAATATACAAATGAGGACAAGAAAAAGGCAAATCTGGACAATGTGGCTAAGGATATTATTTACAAGACGCTGGAAAAGAATATGTTCAGTAAGATCAAAACCTGTTCCACTGCCATGGAGATATGGGAGAAGTTGATTAAAATATGCCAGGGAAATGATGAGACCAAGGAAAATAAGCTTACTTTTGCACAGCAGAAGTATGAGTCGATGAAGATGCGAGATGGAGAGACCATGGCTGAGGTCGATGAGCGCTTCAGTGCTTTGGTGATAGAGCTTACAAGTTTGGGCAAGGAATACAACAACCGAGAGTTGGCACTTAAAGTGATGCGAGAGCTGCCCAGGGAGTGGGATGTAAAGACGATGGCTATGCGAGAGTCTAAGGACCTAAACAAGTTGGAGCTTCATGATCTGTTTGCGAATCTGAAGGCGTATGAGTTTGAGTTAGAAACCAGATCTGAGGCAGGACCGTCGACATCCCAATCAACAAAAGCTCTGGCAGCAACAACTTCTGAACAGTGCTCTCCAAGAACTAGCAAGTCTACCTAACAACTAAGCAATGATGCCATGTCCCTCTTCGTTAAGAAGTTTGGGAAATACCTGAGAAAATCCTATAACCCTTCTTTCTCTTGTAATAATGCAAACAAATCTGAAAAGATTTCAACTGACATGAATTGTTATAACTGTGGTCGTCCAGGGCACTTTGCAGCAGATTGCAACGGGCCAAAGAAGGATGAAAACAAGAAGGATGACAAAACCAAGAAGGATGATAGAAGATCCAAGTAAAGAAGGAGAACCAGATCTGACAAGAGGCCCAATCGAAAGAATGATCGTAAAGTGCTTGTTGCAGAGGAGAGCAACAGGAGCTGGGCAGATTTAGATTCTGACACCTCATCAACCAGTTCCTCGTCAAGCGATAGTGAGAAAGAAGAAGTCCATTGCCTAATGGCCAACCAATCTACGGAAGATGAGGTATTAGATTTCTCAAACATTGAATTTACACGAGAGGACCTAATCAATGCACTGAATGAAATGGTCCAAGAGTACCAAGCTTTATCATACATTAGAGGAAGTCCAAGCTGAAAACATGGATTTGTAAAACAGTTCAGTTGAACCAAACATCGCTCAACTTGGGGAAACTGACAGTTTACAAATCGAGTTAAGTAAGCTGAAGGCTGAGAATGAAGTTTTGAGATTAAATTCCTGTGATCTCACATCTGAGAACTAAAGATTAAATATGGTGATGAGCTACTGGACTCAGTATTCTGTTTCTCTGAGCAAGCTTCATGAGACTCAAAAGCCATGAATGACAATTCTGGCTTGTATTTCAATGTTGGTGAAAGCAGCTCCGGAGAGACCAGTACTCAGTCAAATATGGTGTATGACAAGTTAAAAAAGATGAATTTTGTCAAAGCCAGCGTGATACATAATACTTATGAGTCGGTAAAGTATGATGACCAGACTCTGGGCAACTGAACCAAAAAGGCAAAGCTGGTATCGAATATATCAGACCTGAGAATTCTAAGCCAAGCTGGTTAAAGAACAGACTTGATAAAGAGAAAGCGAAAGCTGGCTCTAAGTCGTCTGTTCCTCACCAGCCTAGGTGGAATTCAACGAAGGTCAAATTTGTTTGGAGAAAGGTTCAGCCCTGAAGAGATCTGAATGGTCCACATACTAAACCAAATCTCAACAGATCTCACCATATTTCTGCACACACCCTTATGTATTTTCATACTGGGAAAACTGTTAAGGTAATTCAAGTATGGGTCCCTAAAGGGATAATACGATCTAGACCCAAGTAAAATTGGGTACCAAAATCTGTTTTCGTGATTGCAGGGTAACAGGTACAAAGCTGGAGAAGAGTCAATCATATGGTACCTGGATAGAGGCTGTGCACGACACATGACAGGAGACCCAAAGCTGCTATCAGATGTGACATATCACAAAGGAGCGAAAATCATTTTTGGCGATAACTCACATGGTAACACTGTGGGTAAGGGTAAGCTTACCCACGGTAACATTTCAATATCTGATATTTTAGTTGTTGAAAATCTGTGCTAGTCAGCTGTGTGACAAGGGTTACATAGTTAGCTTCCAAAAGTAAAATTGGGTACCAAAATCTGTTTTCGTGTTTTGCTAAGAAGTGTATACGACAGCGTTTTGATAAGTTGGAACGACGTCGTGGAGTGCACAGTTTCGCATCAGCAGATGAAGTAATCAGCAGAAGCTTTCTTGAAGAGATCAGCAGTTGGTTAAGTCTATTTGTTGAAAGTTGCAACGACAGCGTTTGATTAAGTTACAACGACAGCGTTTGGTTAAGTTGGAACGACAGCGTTTTGATTGATTCAGCAGAAGCGTTCCTTAGAGATTTCAGCAGATAGCTACATGTTGTTAACCAGCAGATGCTTTACAAAGATAGCAAAACGGCGTCACTTGAATAAGTTGACACGACATCGTTTTATTGCTAAAAGAATCAGCATATGGAAAAACGCGTATGCATATAAGCAGATGAATTCTTCCAAGCGTTTTTCCAGTCGAAGTTCTTGACAACGACGATGGATGTAAGTGCTGGTTATCAAACTCATTTCAGGCGCAAGCTCAAGTGATTCAAATACGATCGTTTACTCATAAGGAAAAGATTTGTACGATCGTACAGTTGCCTGGAATGAAGGAGACAAGTTAGGTACTATTTTGAGTAAATAGTACAGTGTACAGAGGCCGTTTCTCTTTGCTTGCACAAATTTGGAAAGAAGACAAATTAGCTCTGTGGTTGAGCTTTTTACCTTGCAGTGGAGCAAGAATTACGGTGTACTATTTTTGTAGTAATTCAAACGGGATTTATTTCCTTTGGAGAGTTAATGTTACCGTTGCAGTCGAAGCCTATAAATATCAGCAGCGGTGTTGAAGAAGAAATACTTCGCTTATTATCTTTGCTGTAACACTGCCAAAATTCATACAGAGCTTTCACTTCGTTGATATTTCAAAAAGCTCAAGACTCGAAGAACCTATTATTTGATCTTCATTAGAAAAACATTCGAGTCAATCTTCTGGTTGTTCATTGTTGATACCAGAAGATATTTACAGTCTCTAGTTTCGTATTTTCATTGATATATTCATTGAGTCTGTAAACGAACTGTCTATTCAAAGAAGTTCGTAAAACGTTCAAAGCATTGTAAAAATCAGCAGCTAAGTCTGCGCGAGGTGTTGTAAAGCGCTAGGAGTTCTCGTAGCTGCGGGTTACGGGATCGGGTGATTGTAGAAAGTCTACTCTCATCAAAGTCTTTTAGTGCTACCTTCTGAGGAGGAAGAAGGGGAGACGTAGGATATTGATATCCGAACTTCCAGAAACAAACTCTTGACTCAATCTCTTACTTACGCATTTATTTTGTGTTTGCACATTGTTCATTGTTCACAAACCAATCGGCCTATTTCCGCACATATTTTGTTGGCTGAGAAGTTTGCATAAAACTGAGATCCAAACATTTTAAAAGAACTTTGAAATAGAAAAATCGAAGGAGTTCATTCAACCCCCCCCTTCTCTGAACTCCTATTTGCTTAGTGATCCTATTTCCGGG
>KV019622.1:50122-67604 GCA_001598015.1 Dorcoceras hygrometricum | reverse complement strand
AATCATAATGTTATTCATGCCCAGCTCAGTGAGCTTGTTGATTACATTCATAGGGGCAGTGCTGACAAAAAGGGGGAAAGTGGCAGCCGAGGACTTCAAAAGCCTGCGAATACTCAAAAAGAAGGCAGTGCAGTGACTCCAACTTTTGAGCAAAGAGTTCAAATGGCTCAGCGACGCATTGTTCAGACAGTACTAGATGCTGATGCTAACAGAGCTTTATTAGAAAGTCAAGATGCAGCGGAGAGAGACAGAGAAAGAAGAAGAAAAGAGGCTAAGTCGTTGAAGAGAAGAAGAAGAGATTAGATATTTTCTTTTCTGCTGATAATTCTTTGTACACATCCTATGTACAATTTTTGTTGGTTAATAAAATTTGTTTTCCAGCAGATAGTGTGCAATTTATTTTTTCATATCTTTTGTCTCGGCTGCTGAAGTTTTGTCATCACCAAAAAGGGGGAAATTGTTAGGATAAAATTTATAAGTTTTGGTGATAACAAAAATAAGACAAGTTGCTATTGGACAATCGGTTGTCGTAGGAGTATATTTATCTACAGTAGCGATTTCAGCAGTTGACGTTTTCAAGTAGTATTTCAGCAGATGGTATGCTTTCAGTGGTTGATTCGTATTCAGAGAGATTCAGCAGATACTTCTTTGAAGAGCAATCAGCAGATGTTGTTGTCTCGATCAGCAGATATCATTTTTAGTTTCAGCGTGTTTTGCTAAGAAGTGTATACGACAACGTTTTGATAAGTTGGAACGACGTCGTGGAGTGCACAGTTTCGCATCAGCAGATGAAGTAATCAGCAGAAGCTTTCTTGAAGAGATCAGCAGTTGGTTAAGTCTATTTGTTGAAAGTTGCAACGAAAGCGTTTGATTAAGTTACAACGACAGCGTTTGGTTAAGTTGGAACGACAGCGTTTTGATTGATTCAGCAGAAGCGTTCCTTAGAGATTTCAGCAGATAGATACATGTTGTTAACCAGCAGATGCTTTACAAAGATAGCAAAACGGCGTCACTTGAATAAGTTGACACGACATCGTTTTATTGCTAAAAGAATCAGCAGATGGAAAAACGCGTATGCATATAAGCAGATGAATTCTTCCAAGCGTTTTTCCAGTCGAAGTTCTTGACAACGACGATGGATGTAAGTGCTGGTTATCAAACTCATTTCAGGCGCAAGCTCAAGTGATTCAAATACGATCGTTTACTCATAAGGAAAAGATTTGTACGATCGTACAGTTGCCTGGAATGAAGGAGACAAGTTAGGTACTATTTTGAGTAAATAGTACAGTGTACAGAGGCCGTTTCTCTTTGCTTGCACAAATTTGGAAAGAAGACAAATTAGCTTTGTGGTCGAGCTTTTTACCTTGCAGTGGAGCAGGAATTACGGTGTACTATTTTGGCAGTAATTCAAACGGGATTTATTTACTTTGGAGAGTTAATGTTACCGTTGCATTCGAAGCCTATAAATATCAGCAGCGGTGTTGAAGAAGAAATACTTCGCTTATTATCTTTGCTGTAACGCTGCCAAAATTCATACAGAGCTTTCACTTCGTTGATATTTCAAAAAGCTCAAGACTCGAAGAACCTATTATTTGATCTTCATTAGAAAAACATTCGAGTCAATCTTCTGGTTGTTCATTGTTGATACCAGAAGATATTTACAGTCTCTAGTTTCGTATTTTCATTGATATATTCATTGAGTCTGTAAACGAACTGTCTATTCAAAGAAGTTCGTAAAACGTTCAAAGCATTGTAAAAATCAGCAGCTAAGTCTGCGCGAGGTGTTGTAAAGCGCTAGGAGTTCTCGTACCTACGGGTTACGGGATCGGGTGATTGTAGAAAGGCTACTCTCATCAAAGTCTTTTAGTGCTACCTTCTGAGGAGGAAGAAGGGGAGACGTAGGATATTGATATCCGAACTTCCAGAAACAAACTCTTGACTCAATCTCTTACTTACGCATTTATTTTGTGTTTGCACATTGTTCATTGTTCACAAACCAATCGGCCTATTTCCGCACATATTTTGTTGGCTGAGAAGTTTGCATAAAACTGAGATCCAAACATTTTAAAAGAACTTTGAAATAGAAAAATCGAAGGAGTTCATTCAACCCCACCCTTCTGAACTCCTATTTGCTTAGTGATCCTATTTCCGGGGACCATCACCACACGAGTAGGTCATAGATAACATTCATTCCCCTGTTCGCACACGAGGTCAGCTTATGAATGATCACTTTGATTCAGCATTCATTTCGCATATAACCTAAGCTGATAGAAGAGGCCTTAGCAGACCCAAGTTGGATAGATGCAATGCAAGAAGAACTTAATCAGTTTAAGAGAAATAATGTATGGCAACTTGTACCTAGACCTTCTAATCATTCAGTAATAGGAACTAAATGGGTCTTTAGGAACAAGCTGAATGAAGATGGAGTAGTAACAAGGAACAAAACTAGACTGGTAGCTCAAGGATTTAGACAAATGGAAGGCATAGATTTTGATGAAACCTTTGCACCAGTAGCTAGATTAGAAGCCATTCGCATGTTCTTAGCTTATGCTGCATAGAAAGACTTCAAAGTCTTTCAAATGGATGTTAAGAGTGCATTTATTAATGGTGTCTTAACAGAGGAAGTGTATGTTGCACAACCTCCTGGCTTCGTAAATCATACTTATCCAGACCACGTTTACAAACTGGATAAAGCTCTATATGGGTTGAAGCAAGCATCCAGAGCTTGGTATGATACACTGTCTAAATTTCTCATCGAGCATGATTTCACAATCTATTTAAATTTGTCAAATCTGACCACGTCCTGTTAGTTCAAATCTATGTTGATGATATTATATTTGGGTCAACAAACTATGCTAGAAGTTCTCTAAGTTGATGCAGGATAAATTCGAGATGAGCATGATGGGAGAGCTTACGTTCTTTCTAGGATTACAAGTGAGACATATAGGCAATGGAATCTTCATTAATCAAGCAAAATACAGGAAAGAACTGCTGAAGAAATTTGGCATGGATTATTGCTCAGCAGCAACGACTCCAATGAGCTCTTCAATCAAATTGGATAAAGATGAAGCTGGAACTGCCATTGAGGTATCTTTATATCGCGGTATTATAGGCTCCCTGCTTTACTTAACAGCTAGCAAACCAGACATCATGTTTGCTGTCTGTATGTGTGCTAGATTCCAAGCGGAGCCAAAACAATCGCATTATATTGTAGTGAAAATAATTTTAAAATATTTAAAAGGAACTTCCAATGTGGGTCTTTGGTATCCCAAAGACTCCAGCTTTCAACTAATCGGTTACAGTGATGCAGACTACGCAGGATGTAGAGTTTATCATCGAAGAACAAGTGGTACTTGCCAATTCTTAGGAGATCGATTGATTTCCTGGTTCAGTAAGAAGCAGACCTCTATTGCAACATCCACAGTTGAAGCAGAGTACTTAGCCGCTGGAAGCTGCTGTGCTCAGATCTTATGGATTCAACACCAGCTAAAGGACTACGACATGGATGCTTCTGAAGCGCCTATTCTCTGTGACAACACCAGTGCCATCGCGATTACTCAAAATCCAGTGCTGCACTCTAGAACAAAGCATATCAACATCAGGCATCACTTCATAAATGACCATGTCCTAAAGAAGGACGACCGGCTGGAGTATGTGTCGACTGACCAGAAAGTAGCTGACATCTTCACAAAGCTTCTACCAGACGCTAAGTTTTCTTATTTCAGAAACCTTTTGGGTCTCTTAGAACTGCCTTGATTTGTCTCTACGCTAAAAAATTTCAGGTTGAACAGCTTCTGTGTTTAACAGATCTGAATCTACTGTTTAGGGAGAACTTCGTGGAATTTCAGATCTGGTAAAATTTCAGACTTGGGAGGACCGTAGTTTTAGGGGGAACGACAGATATGAATTAATAAGTACTGAGTCAGCTGAATATGTGAGATCTGGATACACTCAGATGTCATATATACACAGTTGATACTTATCTGGAATCAGATCTGATAATAACCCTGCTAACACATCAAAACAGATCCTAAGGTTGTGACGTGTTAAGTATTTTGCGCTAGATTTTACCTTTTCACGCTCGCGGTTAAAATTCAAAACTATTTCAAAATCATTTCAAAATCTTTTCAAAATTGTGATCGCGCCAATGGATGATTGACACGTGTTGTCATCATGCAAAACGTCACATCCACATTTTCTCTCTCTATTACCGTTTCGCATTCCTTGTTTACATTACGCCGTTTCATTTTTCATTAATCCTTACCCTACAAAAATTACTTTCAAGCTTTCTTGCATTGTTTCTCTCTAGCGTTTTCTGTTGCATATTATCTATCTTTTAGGCGCTCTCTCGTTCTATCTACTATCTGAAATGGCATCCTCTTTGATTGAAAACGCTATTCAAGTCAATTTCGAATATGTCTTGGGTATTCCTGATAACTATGCAATGGTTAAGATGTTCAGAGCCCTAGAATCTACTGGGCTTCGTGGATTTCTGGGATGTCCGTCAGTCCTCTATGAAAAGGATTTGGAACAGTTATTTGATATTGCACTTGTGAAAGATAATGAAATTCTCTGTGTCATTCACGGAAAGGTTGTTGTGATTACTGAGGAGAGGTTTGTAGGTATATTTGAATTGCCTACTGAAGGATTGACTGACTTGTTGGAAGTAACAAAGAACTTGGTGTTTGATGTGAGAAGTTTGTTTTCTTAGTCTGGAGAGCCGGTCAAAACCTCTTGCAAAAATACGAAATTGAAATATGAATTCCGTTTCTTGAACGATATACTGGTGAAGTCTGTGACCGTAAAAGCTGGTTCGTTTGATGCTGTCACCCATGAACGCTTTGTGTTGATGACGGTGATTCATTTTGAGCAGAAAGTTAACTGGAGCAAACTGTTATTCGATACTCTTAAGGAGATGGCTGATGAATCCTCCAAGAGAGCCAAGGGCTACGCTACTCAAATCTGTGTACTGTTGAAGGGAGATCTAGCTGTGATCTTGGAAGAGGCGAAGACCTTCCCTCCTCTGAAAATTCTTTCTGCCAAAACTGTAGGTACATATGTCGCCACGAACAAAACTATTGATGCTCGTGGTGAATCTGATGAGCCCAAAGTGACTAAAGTAGCGGTTGTAAAGAGGAAATCTGTGTCTAAAAAGAGATTTGCTTCAGCTGCTGACAAGGACACAGATGAGGTACCGGTGGAGATAGTTGCTCAAGCTGCTAAGAATAAGAGGACATCAACGGGGAGATCTGCTCACGCGGAGAAGGATCTGGAACTTGTAACAGTAGCACAAGATGCCGTATCGATCCAAATTGTTGAACCTATCTCAGCTGTGCCAGCTGCACGTCCTCATGCTCAAAAGCGCAAAGCACCGAAGAGAAAGTTGAGGTTGTCAACAGGTTCTGATGATGAAATTGTTGAGAAGGAGCCATGTGTGGAGAATGTTGTAGAGAAACAGAAGGAACAGACAAATGTTGATGAGGTGTATAAAATTATTGATCAAGTTCTCACTGAAACCGATTGGTTGTTTCATTGAGCCAGCTCAATGTCTGAATAATTCAACGCCGCCTACAGTAATGACTTGTGGTTGGTACAGGGTTTGTACAGAAATCTTACGGTATTCTATGTTTGGTTGCTTGAGGCCAGTTGGAAGTTTTAATCCTTGTACAGCTTTAGTGCCAGTTGGACCAGTTTTGGGTGATCGCAGTATTCCGAGAAGGATTGTAGATAATGTCTCGTACCATATACAGATGTAGATTCTCTCAGTTTATCTTCTACAGATTTAGTTTTTGCAGATCCGGTTGTACAGGTAGATGCAGATTTAGTTTTTGCAGATCCCATTGTACAGGTAGATGCAAATTCAATTTTTGCAGATGAGGTTGTACAGATGGCAGTAGATCAACGTCCAGATCCTACAACATCTAATAATTTCTCTCACCGCATTCCAGATATCGCCTTGCAGTCTCCAGGTCAGAGCAACTCTGCTGTTTCTCGTATGCTCTTTACTACCGCTGAAATTCCTTTGAATGATGAGACAGCTGTTGACCAGATCGTGTTGCCTGCCACTGCTCTTCCTGCACCAGACCTTGACGAATATCTTGCACAGCTCCGAACCTCTGTTTCACAGCTTTCAATTAAGCATTGGCGATCTCAGAAATGAACTCTTATCCAAGATCGATAATATGGAGAAAGCTGAAGCAGAAGCTCATACTAAGCAAGACCAAGTCTTTCGAGATCTTATTAAAAGTGTCAAGCAGGAAGTACAGCTTCAGAAAACTGCCTTATCACTTGAAATGATTGATTTTAAGAAAGGAGTTAGAGCTCATAGTGCCATCGTCACAACAGATTTGGCAGATATTTGCAAGGAGGTCAAAGCTCAAAAGGCTGATTTCGACGATCAATTGGTTGCTATTCGCAATGATTTGCTTGAATTCCATGTGAACACATAGGAACAGTATGCTACCCTTCGTGATAACTTTGCTGAACTCATAGAGTTCTTCAATAGGGGCCATGATGACAAAAAAGGAGAAGTGGGTAGCAGCCGAGGTCAGCCGCCGCCAGATGATAGATCCAGACCTGGTGGAGGAGGAGGCAGTAGAAGTGAGCCAGTGAAGAGGAGAGGCAGTGGTTCGCAGAGTGGTCCTAGACGCAGAGGACTCGGATACTGGTTTGGAGTAGAATGGTTTGGATAATAGTTTCGATATTTTACGTTCTTTGTACAAAGCTCTTGTACTTAGCAAAATTTCAAGTATATAAATATAGCGCGACTTTGTTCAATTTGTTTTAAGTCGTAGGCTGCTAAGTTTTGTCATCACCAAAATTGGGAACTTGTTAAGATAAATTTATAAGTTTTGGTGATAACAAAAACAAGACTAAGAACTCAATATAAGATGCAGATCTGATCTTAAGTATTCGCAGAGGATAAGATAAGGGAACATTTCAGATCTTGTGACATCATTCCATTGAGTTAAAGATTGCAGATCCGAGAGTTCTGAGTAAAGTTGATTCAGTATCAGATTTGATTATTTAGTTGTATAGAGATATTTAGATTTGAGCTATTGAGTTATGGAAGCCTATCGGGTTATTTAAGTAATTGGTCTTTCAGTTATCGAGACAGTTTTTCAGATTTGAGGGCATTCGGATTTGAATCAGAGACTACAGTGACAAATTTGGGTATGTTTGTCCAGATGTTATATTTCAGACCCGAGCTTTTCAGATGTCAACATAATCAATATAAATTTCAGATTTCAGTATTTCAGATGTGGTTACAGAATGATCACTGTACATCAGATCCGAGGCTAGCAGATATGAACAACTCAGATTTAGGTACAGTTTACTTTCAGATGTCTCTAAGACTCAGATATGGCAAATAACGAATATACATATAGAGGGAAAGAATTGCTTAACAGAATGAACCTTCAAATGTGAGCTTCAAATCTATTCAGATGTTATCAAAGGATTTTTTGAGAAGAATCAACGGTCATAGTCTAATCGTATAAAAGCCTGGAATTAAGGGGACAATATCAGAGCTATTTTGGGTAAATTTGCACAGTACGCAGAGTGATTGATACGATGATTACCCACTTTGGAATATAAGTCAATTTGCCCTGACAAGCGCATATTACCTTTTGCATGGCATTAAAGGAGTATTAAATGCTATGATACGATGAAGATATGCAAAGGAGTTTATTTCTACTTGCTACATTTATTGACCGTTGAGGACAAAGAGTATAAATAGCTGAAGAATTCAAATGAAGAAGCTCTTAATCACTCTCGGCAAAACTCTACCATTCACGACGTATTCTTTGCTATCATAAAGCTCGCTCACAACTCACTGGGAATTCGACATCGCAAAATATCTGTCCCAGTATTCAAATCTCGAAGAACACTGAAGTTCAAGAATTTCAAGATTCAACCTTTGAGATATCTTCTAGTTTACATTTTTAAACATTTCTTGTTAATGAAAGAACTAGATGATTTACAGTACTCATAGTTTTGCACTTCATTGTATATCTGTTTTTTAGTCTGTAACGAACTCGCTCTTTGAAGCAGTTCGAGAAATTCTTTTGATTGTATTCCACAGTGTTATCTGAGTGTAGTTGGTGATTGCTAGGAGTTCACTTGGAGCGAGGCTCAGTGATCGGGTGTCTACAGCGATTGTACACATCAAGTCTTCTAGTGAAACCTTCCTGCAAAAGGAAGAAGGGGAGACATAGGATCTTTAGATCCAAACTTCTACAAACAAATTCTGAACCTTTCACTTTTACTTATCGCATTTATTTATTTACACTATTCACTGGTTAATCGACTTATTTCCGCACTATCTTTGTTAGTCGAGAAATCAGCTTTGGGACTGAGATACCTCAGATATGGTAACACAGATCCGAGTTAAGCAAGGTGCTTGTAAAAACACTTTTAAAGGTTTCGAAAAATTAAAATCCAAAGGAGTTCATTCAACCCCCCCTTCTGAACTCCTAGGTCTGTTTTCGATCCTAATTGTGTTAGAGTAGATGTCCAACTAGCCAACTTGTGGCGTGTGGGCTTTATTGACTCTTGTGTATAACGATATTTATTTATGAAATACGCATTTCTTTCGTGGCATTCTTTATTTTCATTGTGTTATAATGTTAACAATTGTGTTGGATAAAGACCTAGAATGCACCATAGTGTATGTTAGATGTGATAGTGGATATGATGGCTATCTGAAACACATCTAATAGTCACTGTGTATTCTGAACTCGTTCCTAGTCGATTGGGCCGTCAAAATGAGGATAAGGCCACCCGAGCTTGAGACTAGCATCTGCGATGTGAAGTACCATGTTTCATTGGTAGGGAACATTGTGATGTTCTGAGCATGCAGATGGATAGTGACCTAGTGATCTATCGAACTACCCTCGTTCGGACTTTCCAAGTGGTTACCATTTGTCGAGTGGATAAGTCCGAGGTCTTGGTTGTACTGATTAGTCCTCACTACTCGAAATGTCATTGAGACTCTACATGATAGGTGCCTCACTTTGACCCGTTTACCGACTCATTTGGGGTCATTAGGTGGCAGGATTGGGTGAGGTCCCGATGCATGTAGGAGTCGATGATTCGTTGTCGAGGATTCACCGCTCGCTTTTATGCGTGGATATCCTATGTTATCTGAGGAGATAATAGTGTGATAAATCTCTAGCCAAAGTACTGGATGTGTTATAGGTAAATGGGTTTACCTAGTAACACTCGCGATGTCACTATTTGATCTCCAAGATGTATGCATAGCTATTGGATCTCTAGCGACTCTCGATTTACCAATGGTCGTTGATCTGATCGGGATATATGTGTTGAAAGGACCGTACTGTACGCTAACCACGACCAACTGGTTCTTGCATGCACTATCAGTGATACCTAGGGGATCATGGGGCGATGTTGCTAGGCGCTTTACCATGATCCGATGGCTAAGTCCGAAATTGTGATTTCGGAGTCGCAATGGTTGTGGGCCCACGGCTAGCTATATCCCTGAACCATTGAGGGTCACACAAGTACTGGATTCACGATTCCCGCACGGAAACTGAGCTCAATGAGTTGAGCATAGGAGGAGGAATTTAGGGAGTGCGACTTCCTAAAAGTCAACAGTGGTCAAATTGCGATTTCCCATAGTTGAGGGGCTAAACTGCAATTTTGGACTAGGTGGTCTGAAAAATTGTTTTCACATCATAATACTCAGTTTTGGAAACTGTGTAGATCGGTCCGATCAGATCGTCGATCGGAGTTATGATGAAGCCACGGTGATAGGGATGAACCGAATGTTCATATGTTGGACTGGGCCCGCCCCAGGTCCAATGGGCCGGTTCAAGCCTATCACACCTATACTAATACATGGTCTAGGGTTGTATTGGAAACAACATAAAAACACACCACTCTCCAACCCTAGCTAGCACCGCCCCCATCTTCCTCCCATCACCTCACGGCCGCCGCCCCTCCTCCACGCGCCGCCGCGCCGCCGCCGTTGATCGTGTGATCGGACTTGTTCCGATCACCTTGACGAGGAGATTCCGTCCGTGGTAAATTCGTCAGATCTTCTAGTGCAGACTGACGAAGGAGTCCTGATTCCAGTTGTGGACCGGATTGAGGAGATCTACCGCCGCCTACCTTG
This sequence comes from Dorcoceras hygrometricum, assembly GCA_001598015.1. Classification (NCBI taxonomy): domain Eukaryota; kingdom Viridiplantae; phylum Streptophyta; class Magnoliopsida; order Lamiales; family Gesneriaceae; genus Dorcoceras; species Dorcoceras hygrometricum. The sequence continues at coordinate 57,469 of KV019622.1, read as the reverse complement.
AAGTGCCAGATTCCCTATGAATCTGGTCGGAGCCGGGCGCCTAGACGCCAGCAAGGTAACAATTCAAACACCCTATGGATGTTTGATTGTTGTTGTTATTATGTATTGAACGATTCCTGGTGAAAAATTTTGAAACTTCCGCTGCGCCCCGGGTAATAGTGTCCGGATCCGCCACTACGCCAACAACTTGATCCTATCAGGGACTCAAATCAAAATGGAGATCGACCAGCTGAAGCTCCATTATGTCCAGCCTGGTTACCTGAAGATCCTGCAAAGGCCAATACAGACCAGAGCAGCCCAAAGACAGGGAAAATAAACGAGGTCAAACCTCAGTACGGAAAGCAATCATAAAACAGCAGTTCATAAACATGCAATATTTCAAGTTATGAGATGCAAGAGGTTATCAAAGAATATTGGTCATATAGGCCAACAACTCAGCTGGAAAATCTCAATTGAGCCTCAAACACCACGCACAGCCAATCAGCCGGTGGAAATCATCGGTCCGTCATCTTCAGGTCCGTCGACCATCACAACTCAGTGGTCTTCAGGCGCGACAACTCAGTCGGCAACCAGCCCAATGATAGCATTGGACCTTTCAGGCGCGACAACTCAGTCGGCCGATCACAACGCTAGCTCGACTCAGGTCATTAATCGAATATGAGGCTCAATATGTATGCATGAATGCCAGTCACTAACAGATTACAAGCATACATAATTCATATGTAACAGAACAGATAATTCACATAACAACTAGGTCAAATCTATTCACGTAATCACTCATTCACAACATTTAGTTCACACTGGAAATATCTCATGATTATGCCAAGCTGTTTAAATAAGCTCGAATCCGTACCTCAATCCTCCGTACGAAACTACTTCGATAGATCTCACAAAGACAGAGCACTACAGCATGCTAAAATCTTCCGCCTTACTCTCTCACGGCGAATAGAAACTCAAATCAACAACTTCGAGCTCCCACAACACGTCGTTCCAAAGCTCCAAACTGGTATCAATCGAAAGGTCTAGAGGAGACGAGCTCATCGCCACCAATCTTGCTCCAAACGGCGGTATAAATCGATGGCAAATCGGAGAAATAGGGTTCGAATGAACCGTACTAATCGAGGGTTCTCAAAGAAGATAAGAAAATATCGGGTTCGTAATTCTCTAAGTGTTGATCGACACTTATATTTAAATCCCCAAGTCAAAGCTACAGTGAAAGTCAATCACCGACAAATTCAGATCTCAGTGCTATTCAGATCTCAACGCTACTCAAATATGGATCCACTTTCTCAGATCTAACTTCGCTACGCTATACTAGCGCACCAACATCAAATGACGTCGCGCTACTAATCAAACGGCATCGCATAAGGGTTCCCTCTCACTAACACTAAACGACGTCGTTCAGCCTCCAATTCTGAAATAGATCTCACGCGCTCAGACTCGCTAACACTCATCCAGATCTGAGCAACTCTAAACCGCACCGGTCTACCCAAACTCACGAACCGAACCGGTCAACACTGTACCTTTGACCAACATGTCACTTCCCGCGTTGACGCTCAACAGATTTCACTCACTCAGTGTCAAATCTGATAACGCGATACGACGTCGCATTAACTGCCTCTCTAGATTTGACTACTCAACTCTGTTCCCTCAGCTCCAAGTCTCCAGAGCATCTCAGATCTGATATCTTCCCAAAATCAATTCCCGACAGAAAACTCATCAAGCACTATACCAAATCAAACCCGATAGCGACCAACAACTCAAATCTGATCTGTTCTACGCCAAATCTGAAAATCCGAAAATCACCAACATAAATCCTTCAAATCTGAAAGCCCGATGGTTAACTTCTCTATTAGCTAATCCTATCCTAGATCTGATTAACTAATTAACCACCAATTTACGAATTTCTAGTCCTCACACTCTCCCCCACTAGAAATGGATTTCGTCCTCCAAATCAACTTACGGAAACAGATCAAAATTACAGAAAACACCAGAAAACACCAAACTCAAACAAACAATCTGCCCAGCATAACTCAATGCTTAGCAAACCACAAATCAATAGCACAAATCACCTAAAACACGAGATCAACAAGACAGAAAATTACCTGGAAGTATACCGTCAATGCTCAAACAGATGAGGCCACTCTTGTCTCATCTTTTCTTCAACTTCCCAGGTAGCTTCTTCTCTACCATGCTTGCTCCATTGGACCATCACCAACGGTATAATCTTATTCCTCAACAGCTTCTCCTGTCGAACCAGGATCTGCACTGCATATTCAACATAGCTCAAGGTAGAATCCAGCTCTACTTCATCAGTCCTCAGCACATGGGACGGATCTAGCTCATACTTCCTCAACATTGACACATGAAACACATCATGCATCGCTGCTAACTCATCAGCCAGCTGTAATAGATAAGCCAACTGTCCGATCCTCTCAACAATCTCAAAGGGACCAACGAATCTAGGAGCCAATTTACCCTTAAATCTGAATCTCATCACGCTCTTGAAAGGAGAAACTTTGAGAAATACTCGCTCACCAACCTCAAACTCCAAAGGTCTACGTCTCTTATTAGCATAGCTGGCATGTCGATCTTGTGCAACTTTCATTCTACTCCGAATAAACTCAATCTGGTCTTTCATATGCTGCACAAATTCAGGAGTAGAAAGCTGTTTCTCACCAATATCTTCCCAGCAGATTGGAGATCTACACTTTAGACCATACAAAGCTTCAAATGGAGCCATCCCGATAGTAACTTGGTAGCTATTGTTATACGAAAACTCAACCAAAGACAAAGAATCCTGCCAGCTACCACTGAAATCAAGCACAACAGCTCGCAGCATGTCTTCTAAAATCTGAATGGTTCTCTCGGATTGGCCATCTTTCTGCGGGTGATAAGGTTTACTCATAGCCAATTTTGAACCCATCGCTGTCTGCAAGCTCTTCCGAAATCGGGAAGTAAATCTTGGATCTCTATCAGACACTATCGAAACTGGCACTCCATGCAATCTAACCACATGGTCGATGTATAATCTCGCCATCTTCTTCATCGAATACCTCACATCATAGGGAATGAAATGGGCTGACTTCGAAAGCCTGTCAACAACCACCCAAATCGCATCACATCCCATATTCGATCGAGGTAAGTGCATCACAAAATCCATGGGTACGTGCTCCCAATTCCATTGAGGCACTTCTAGACTCTGTTTCAATCCACCAAGTCTCATCCTCTCAGCCTTAACCTGTTGGCAATTCAAACATCGTGCTACAAATCCAGACATGTAATTCCTCATACCTTCCCACCAATAGTGAGACTTCAAGGCATGATACATCTTCTAACGACTACAATGGGCTTCATTCAAGATAGCTTCTTTCAAATCAATCAGGTTCGAAACCACCAATCTCCCACGGAATCTCAGATATCCATCATAAGCAACAGCAAAATCTTCTGACTGACCATTCTGGGCCTTAATCTTCAACTCATGGATATACGGGTCATTTCTCTGTGCTGCTCTAATGTCTGCAACGATCTGTGGTTCAACCTGAAGAGAAGAAACCATGAAATACTAATCACTCGGCTGAAAACGCCATCCAGAAGTCCCCAAATTCTCATGGACTTTGGATATACTCATCGACGTCAACATCACAGGCTGGGCTTTCCTACTCAAAGCATCGGCAACTAATTTCATTCTCCTAGGCTGGTATTGAATCTCACAGTCAAAATATTTAAGCGACTCCATCCAACGACGTTGCCTCATATTCAGATCTGACTGAGTGAAGATATACTTCAAACTCTTATGGTCCGTGTACACCATGAACTGCTCACCATACAAATAGTGATGCCAAATCTTCAAGGCAAAAACAATGGCGGCCAACTCTAGATCATGAACGGGGTATCTGTCTCATAGGGCTTCAACTGTTGAGATGCATAAGCTATCACTCGCCTGTTCTGCATCAACACACAGCCCAAACCATTCATATAAGCATCAGAGCACACTACAAAACCTCCAGAACCCGATGGCAAAGCCAGCGTAGGATTAGTAGTCAACTTCTCCTTGAGAAACTGGAAACTCGACTCACACTCACCAGTTCAAACAAACTTCCTATCTTTCTGGGTCAACTGAGTCATCGGCCTGGCTATCGAAGAGAAGTTCTCGGCCTGGCTATCGAAGAGAACGTCTCGATGAAACATCTATAATAGCCAGCCAATCCCAAGAAATTACGGATCTCAGAAACATTCCTAGGTCGCTCCCAGTTAAGGAATGCTTCGACCTTACTCGGATCCACAGAAATACCTTGTGCTGAAATGACGTGACCCAAAAAGATTACCTTGTCCAGCAAAAATTCACACTTGCTTAACTTCACATACATCTGTGAGTCTCTCAGTTTCTGCAACACCAGTCTCAAATGTTCTTTATGTTCTCTGAAGTTCCTGGAATACACTAGGATATCATCTATGAATACGATCACGAAACGATCAATGTACTCACTAAAGACGTGATTCATCAAATCCATGAAGACAGCAGGAGCATTCGTCAATCCAAACGGCATCACAAGAAACTCATAATGCCCGTATCTCGTCCTGAAAGCCGTCTTCGCCACATCAGCGTCTCTAATCCTCAACTTATGATAACCAGATCGCATATAAATCTTAGAGTACACTCCGATCCCTGCAACTGATCAAACAAGTCATCAATTCTCGGCAAAGGATACTTGTTCTTGATTTTCTCTTTATTCAACTGCCGAAAATCCACACGCATCCTCATAGATCCATCTTTATTCTTCACAAAAAGAATCGGAGCTCCCCAAGGTGACATACTCATCACAAGAAACTCATAATGCCCGTATCTCGTCCTGAAAGCCGTCTTCGCCACATCAGCGTCTCTAATCCTCAACTTATGATAACCAGATCGCATATAAATCTTAGAGTACACTCCGATCCCTGCAACTGATCAAACAAGTCATCAATTCTCGGCAAAGGATACTTGTTCTTGATTTTCTCTTTATTCAACTGCCGAAAATCCACACGCATCCTCATAGATCCATCTTTATTCTTCACAAAAAGAATCGGAGCTCCCCAAGGTGACATACTCGGTCTAATAAATCCATTCTCCAAAGGATCACGCAACTGATCCTTAAGTTCCTTCAGCTCAGCTGGGGCCAGCCGATACGGAGCTCTAGAAATCGGGGCTGTACCTAGCACCAACTCTATATTGAAGTCGATATCTCGTTTCAGAGGGAATCCTGGAATCTCATCCGAACACATCTGGGAACTCTCGAGCAATCGAAACATCACTCAAATCTATCCGTGATTATCGAGAAACATCAAGGGCATAAATCATAAACTGTGAGGATTGAGAGTTTAGATTTGTGATTAATTGGTTGGATTAGGGATTAATCACGTGATTTTGAGGTCCCTGCTGAATTTTGAGCGTAGCGATTTTGGAGCAAAAATGTTATCAGCAGGTTACTGTAGCTCCTGCTGGTGGAATTTGAAATCAGCAGGTATGGTGACGTCAGCGTGACGCATGAAGATCTGCTGGTTTTGATTTTAGATTGAAGGTCTGCTGGTTTAGTTCGAGTTGAAGTTGCTGCTGGTAGATTTTGAGTTTAGCGCGAGATCGAGCGAGAAAGTGACGCGTGTTAGTCAACATTTTTGGAGTGTTGACTATTATTTCAGCAGGTGACTATTTAGATTCAGCAGGCGCGCTTGTGTCATGAAGATCTGCTGGTTTTGATTTTAGATTGAAGGTCTGCTGGTTTAGTTCGAGTTGAAGTTGCTGCTGGTAGATTTTGAGTTTAGCGCGAGATCGAGCGAGAAAGTGACGCGTGTTAGTCAACATTTTTGGAGTGTTGACTATTATTTCAGCAGGTGACTATTTAGATTCAGCAGGCGCGCTTGTGTAAAAGCGTTGAGAAGCGACGTCGTTTGATTTTAGTGTTGCTGCTGGTTTTGGATCAGCAGATGCGTGTATGTAGAATGACCAGCTGCTGGTTTTGGAATTTGGTCGTAGACGTGAAGCGACGTCGTTTCACTAAGATTGAAACGCTGCGTTTAGGAGATTTCAGTAGGAACCAGCAGCGAGAGATTGTTGTGAGATATGCGTTCCTGCTGGTGAACCAGCAGGCGATAGCTGTGCTGACGTTTTGATACGATGTCGTTTGAATTAGTTGATGCGTCGTCGTGTTGAGTGGTTTTGCGTGACCAGCAGATGGTTTGTTTCGAGATGAAGAGCTGTTGTCTGCTGGTGTTTGCTACGGCGTCGTTTTGATAAGTTGGAACGGTGTCGTTTTGGAATGTTTTCTTGCGAAAGCGTATTTGATTTGCTTCTGCTGATTTTGGTTTCGAAGAGGAAGAGATGGTGCCTGCTGATCGTTTCCTGCTGGTCCTGTTATCTGCTGATCAGCAGCTGCTGATTTGGGAAATTATAAATAGAAGTGTTGATCGACACTTAGATTATTTTGAGCCAGATATTTCTTATCTCTTCTTCTCCAAACCCTCGTCGACTACTGTTCACCGTAACTTTCCACCGTCGAATTTCATCGCATCCAGCCTTTGTTTTTGATGTTCTTGGTGGCGCTGGACGCCTTGAGAAGTGCTCTTTCAATTGATACGGATTTGGAAGCTAGGAGCGACGAGTTGAGAAATCCCGTATGCCCTGCTCGTTCGTGAATTGCTGGTTTAGTTGAGCAGATTCAGCGGCCGTTTCCTTTGAGCTTTTGGGTGAGCATTTCTGGTATTTTGAGCTCGGTTTTTAGTAGCTAGTGCCTGCGTAGAAGTGTAGGATTGAATTAGACTTTGGCCGCAGGATTAGCGTGTCTATGATTTGAATTGAGCTAAGATTGTTAGTACCTGTAACAGATTTCAGCAATCCAGGAAGTTCCTGCTGCGTGATTTGAGCCAGGAGAATCTGTTAGGTAAATTGGGGAATTGAGGTACGAATTGAGCAGCTCTTAGCAGTTGTAGGCATAAACGTGTTGTGAACTGCTGCTATATGAATTACGTGAATCAGTATGTTAAATGATTGAGTTACATTCTGTTTTACGTATTATACATCGTATGCATTGAGCATTGATATTGATTGGCATAATGCATACATATTGAGCCTTTGACAGATTTGATTTGATAACCTGATTGGGTGCCACGTTGTGACTGGCCGACTGTTGAGTCGTGCCCGAAAAGTCCAACGCTATCGTCGGAGTGGTGACTACCGGATTCGAGTGTCTACCACCGAGCTGTGATGGGCTGACGGGCCCCGATGATCACGGACCGATGATTTCCACCGGCTGATTGGCTGTGTGTGGTATAGAGGCTTGATTTGAGTTGCCAGTTGATAGACTGGTCTAG
>KV019622.1:27278-43614 GCA_001598015.1 Dorcoceras hygrometricum | reverse complement strand
TGCGTGGTATAGAGGCTTGATTTGAGTTGCCAGTTGATAGACTGGTTAGCTATCCGATTTCTTGATAGCCCTCATGCATTCATAGCATTGATTGTAGCATGTTGCATGTTTACTGCTTTGATAGCTCTTCGTACTGAGGCTTGACCTCGTATTTCTTTTCCTGCTTTTGTTGTTTGGGTCTGTGTTACCCATTTGCAGGAGTTTCAGGTAACCAAGCTGGACCGAGTGGAAGTTCAGTTGGTCGATCCTGAGTTGCCAGTTGATATACTGGTCTAGCTATCCGACTTTTTGATAGCCCTCATGCATTCATAGCTTTGATTATAGCTTGTTGCATGTTTACTGCTTTGATAGCTCTTCGTACTGAGGCTTGACCTCGTATTTCTTTTCCTGCTTTTGTTGTTTGGGTCTGTGTTACCCATTTGCAGGAGTTTCAGGTAACCAAGCTGGACCGAGTGGAAGTTCAGTTGGTCGATCCCCGCATCCTTGAGTCCCAGTTTATTTATTGTATGCATTGAACCGGGGGATGCCCCGTGTTATCATGTATTTGGGGATCTATCTTTTGAATTGATTTATGTGGTTACTTGCTGTATCGAGTTGAGTAAACTTTTATTTTGAATATCGAATATTTTGAACGTATGATTTGAAGTTCAGGCCTTTGTATTTCGAAAAATTTTTAAGCCCTGATTTTAAGCTTCCGTAATTATGCGCTTATTTTGTGTTAATTGTTGGTAATTAGCACGGGGCCTGACATAAACCCTGAGTTCTCTAGCGACAACAACCTGAACATCTCCATGGCAGACACCAGTGGGATCTTCGATCGCGAATCAGCACCATAGAAATCCCACTTCTCCCCAACTTTAGGTCTAAACCTCACCACACCATGGAAACAATCTACAGTCGCTCTATAAGCAGACAACACATCCATACACAAGATGCAATCAAAATCTCTAATCTCCAAGGCAATCAGGTTAGTCACCAACATATGCTCATCAAATCAAATCACATAATCCACAACCACCTCACAGGACATCAACCACACACCAGCAGGAGTAGATACAGACACAACATCACACAGTGGGATAACACTCAACCCACATTCATGCACAAACAAATCAGATATAAAGGTGTGTGATGCTCCTGTATCAAACAAAACTCGTGAAGAAAAATCATAGATAGCACAAGTACCTGCAATAACTCCTTCTGGCCTATCTTCAGCTTGTTCTCTCGTCAAGACATTCACCTGAGCTTGCTGCGGTCCCAGAAACTGAGGTCTAGAAGATCCTCCGAACCTAGACGGTTCTCGTGGTTGGAAACCAGATCGTTGGGACTGAGCAAAAGGTTGCGGTCTCTGCAAAGAAACACCAGCTGAACCTTGTTGCGACTGATTCGAAGGTTGTGCTCCCCTCGGACACACCCTAGCAAAATGTCCAGGCTGCCCACAATTATGGCAAAGACCCTGAACTCCACGGAACTGTGTAGTCATATGACGACCTCCGCACTGACCACACATCACTCCTCCAGAGCCACTACTACCAGAACTCGCTGAACAAAAAGAACTCGAATTTGATTGTATCTTAAACTGCTTCCCACGAGGCTTGAACCTCTGGCAATTAGACTGCTGTGACGTCTGATCAGGCTGAAATGGTTGCATCACCTCAAGCATAGGTTGAAAGATACGTCCAGCTGTCGGCTGAACCTGATTATGTGCTTCCAACAGATTCTCCTCAATATCCACCGCTCTATCCATGGCCTCAGCATAAGTAGCAGGAGAACCAGCCAACACCATACGAAACAACTCAGGCCTCAAACATCTCAGAAACTTGTTCCTCTTCGTCCTCTCCTGGTTAGCAACATGGGGAACATACGACAAAAGAGACGAAAACTGTCTGGCATACTCGGCTACCTTCATGTCCCCTTGCTTCAAATTATCAAACTCTCGCTCGAGGTTGTTGTAGTAGGACTCAGGGGTATAATACTGTCGAAAAGCTGCACAGAAGCTCTCCCAAGTAAAAAATGTCCCACTCTCTCTCATCACTCGGGAAGTACCCTTACACCAGCGTTTAGCATTCTCCCTCAACTGCAGAATAACCAACTTCAGCATTCTCTCCTGAGAATACTCTACCGCATCGAACAACTCCTCCATGTGTTCCAACCAGCCTTTAGCCATAAAACCACCCTCGGCACCAGTAAATGTCGGGGATTCATCCTCTGGAACATATCCAAAACTAGCGCTATCTCCCCAATCTATCGAGTCATATCGTCTACCTCTGTCTGTCTAGCACGACGACGCATAGGTATACCCTGCTGCTCAACATCCTCATCACTGCCCGGGGCTCTAGACTCCCCATCTACCTGCCTAGCAATCATACTCCTACCTCTCCTCGATGGCATCTACCAAAATCTTAGAGGTAAGAACATAAGCAGATAATACACAGAGGCAGATATCATCACAGAAATCACAGAAGTCACAGAGTCAATCAAAATCAAAAGCTCAAACTCTGTGCCTAGACTCGAGTGTGATGAAAAATAAAATCGAGCTTATCCCAGTTAAGCTCTGATACCAAAATGCCAGGCCCGACGCGCTAATTCATATATTAGTTATACAAATACGTGGAAATAGCAAAATATGTGCTAATTTTTTTTTGAAATTTGGGCCTGATTCAACATTCAAAATAAGTTCATACTCAAAATGAGGATTTAAACTCAAAATCCAAACAATATCACGTAACATCAACAGGAAATAAATCAACAACTGATCCCCAATACAAATAATGGCACAGGACATCCTCTGTTCAATATATCAATACATAAATATAACTGGGACTCAAATCAAAATGAGGATCGACCAGCTGAAGCTCCACTCTGTCCAACCTGGTTACCTGAAGATCCTGCAAAATCCAATACAGACCAGAGCAGCCCAAAGACAGGGAACAAAAATTAGGTCAAACCTCAGTGCGGAGAGCACTCATAAAACAGCAGTTCATAAACATACAATATTTCAAGTTATGAGATGCATGAGGTTATCAAAGAATATCGGTCATCTAGGCCAACAACTCAGCTGGAAAATCTCAATTGAGCCTCAAACACCATGCACAGCCAATCAGCCGGTGGAAATCATCGGTCCGTGATCTTCAGGTCTGTCGACCATCGCTTCCAACAGATTCTCCTCAATATCCATCGCTCTATCCATGGCCTCAGCATAAGTAGCAGGAGAACCAGCCAACACCATATGAAACAACTCAGGCCTCAAACCTCTTAGAAACTTGTTCCTCTTCGTCCTCTTCTGGTTAGCAACATGGGGAACATACGACAAAAGCGACGAAAACTGTCTGGCATACTCGGCTACCTTCATGTCCCCTTGCTTCAAATTATCAAACTCTCGCTCGTGGTTGTTGTAGTAGGACTCAGGGGTATTGTAACGCCCCAAAAATCCATAGGACCACATTATGAATTTTGTTCATTTTATAGATTTAAAATGACATGTTGAAAATGTTATGCATTGTCTGATTTCAATGATTTCAGAAAAATAGATGTAACGCAGCTGGTTTCGGTGGATGACTCCAAGGGTGATGCACGAACAGTTTTTAGGGATTGAAAATATCTTTAAGGAGGACAATGATTTCTTTTGAAAAAGGTTTGGTGTTTTACAAATTAAAATGAGAGGAAGGGAATTTTACTAAATTTTATAAGTGTGTCATGCTTAATTTCACAAGTAGCATGCCAATAATCCCTTTCATGTAAAAACCTATTTTGAAAGCAAGATCTTAATCATTTGCAAAGAAAATCGTTAGTATTCTTCAAAGTATTTGACAAGAGAAGTTCGTGCGTTGCTTAAAGGAGAAGATTTCTGCAGGAATCGGTTGCTATTGCAAAGCTTCGTTTAAGACAAGTAAAACTGATTCTTGACTCACCATTTAAAGCATATATTGTTGTTTTCTGAGTCTTCTTGCCTATATGTTACAATATGTTTAAAGTTCATGTTTAAAATGATTTAGACATGAAAAGGAAAGAAAGATGGGTTCGAAAATAAGGTTTTGATGTTTCCAAATGTTTTCCAGAAAGTTTATGATGTTTTAAAAGTACTGGGGATCCGAGTTTAATCCAAGAATGTTTATGAATGTTCTTCCTTTCAGTAGTTGTAATATCAGAATTTGATAGCTATGTAATCGGTAGATGCTAGTTGAATCAGTATACAGTCTGGTTTGATAGGCAACAGCTGATAGCATAGTTGCTGTTTTGATGTTACAAATATCAAGTCAAATTTCATCAGCTGCGTTGTTTTCGTAAAATCAGCAGTTGCACTATTCATTGCGACTGGTATTTTCCTTGCGTCTGGTTATTTAGCGAAAATCCTTGCGTCTGGTTTCATGTATGTTAGCGCTTTTCCTTGTGGCTGGTTGATGCGTTAACGACATCGTTTCATTTATTCGTGGTCATGTCTGATAACAGATATTCTTACGTCAGCTTCTTAAAGCAACGACATCATTTTACACTTATTCCCAAGTCACGTTGTTAGATATTATTGTTACGACTGGTATAAATTAACGACGTCGTTTCCTTAAGTTGTAGCTGTCAACAGATAGTTACTATTCATTTCAGCTGGTTTCTATCTTGCGACTGGTTACTATTCATTTCAGCTGGTTCCTATTCATTGCGACTGGTTTCTCTTACGACTGGTTTCATTTCAAAGATATGTTTCCAAAAGCTGAATTCGATACTCAGTAAGTTTTAAAAGCGGAAGCAAGAGTTTTAAATGAAGGAACCCGAGGATTTTAAGAAGGAAAGTTTAAAGAAAAGAAATGTTAAAGGAACAAAAGCTTAATTTTAAGATTTATGGCAAAGACAAAGAACGGTCATAATGGTGAGGTGAGCAGCTATCAGTTGCCAGAAGGGTGAGCAGTCGTCTATATGTCGATTGCCCTAACGCAAAGAAGCCAAAGGCTAAGGCTGATATCAGTAGTCACTTGATCAGGTGCAACACGGACCTAAGGAGAGCTTCTGAGCCGTAAATCTAATGAAAATGATATTTGTATTTTGAGAATTGGGACTATTCCCTGTCTCTAAGTTTATGAAATGTCTACGAAAGAAAATGATATTGATCATTGATGTTCCTTTAGCTTATGTGATCAGATTTCCACCTGCGTATTTGAACTTGTTATTATTCAGGTTTTACTGTTGAGCCCCTAGGCTCATTAGCGTTTTAAAATGGTGCAGGTGCGACAGCTGGAGAGCGGACAGAAGGTGAAACTTGAATGAGCTGCTGGGTGGTGTGTGTTTGTCCAAGGCCAACGTTTTCCGTGTCATAGCTGATGTTGTTTTGTTTTAGAATGTACTGTATTAGATCAGTTGCAACAGTTGTACATTTATATAGAATATCAGCTGTTGTAAATCGCAATTGCAATTTATAATAAAGTCTGTTTTTCCGCAAATGTTTCCAGTAGTTGGAGCGCAATTGAGTGTCTGTTAGATTTTGTTTTCATGTTTTCAGTTTCTTTCAAAGTTATAAGAAATACAGCTTATAACAAATTGTCTTTCAGCCCTTCTTTTTATTCGAAAATTTTTATTTACCCCAACTCGTGATTCCCGTGGGTTCGGGCGTCAAAACATGGTATCAGAGCAACGTTCCTGAGATGAACACACGCACCATCAGCTGGATCAAAGTTCATCGTCCGTTCCTCTAAGTTGTGAGTTTATTTTCAGAGCATTGTCTTTAAATTATTTAGCATGTTCTGATATATGTATGTGGTGGATTACGGGCTATAGAATATAGAATGGCTGGAAGAGGAAGAACTAGACGAAGTATTCCATTAGAAGAAACTGATAGTGATAATAATGCTAATATCACACAACTGTTAAGGCTGCTAGTAGAACAAAATAACAGAGGAAATGGCCAATCAAAGAGCAGTAGGGGACCAAGCAATGATGATCCCCAAGAGAAGTTCAGACGACAGAGACCCAAGGAATTTAGTGGTACTACTGATCCACTAGTTGCTGAAAGCTGGATCAAATCCATGGAGGTTATTTTTGAGTACCTTCAGATGTCTGATTTAGATAGGCCCAGGTGCGCTATCTATATGCTAAGAGAGGAAGCGATGATTTGGTGGGAAGGAGCCAAATTGTCTGTGGATTTGTTAAATCTTACTTGGGCAGATTTTAAACAAGTATTCTTTGAGCAATACTTCACGGCTGGAAAGAGATCTGAATTGAAGAGGGAATTTTTTGTTGGGAAATCAACGGTGTAGGATCCGGATCCCACCTCCCGTGGCGCAGCGGAAAACAAAATTGCCCGGGAGACGATCAATACAATAAAATTCAAACACAATACGAACCATTCATAGGGTGTTTTTGTTGATTACCTTGCTGGCAACTCGTGCCTGGCTCCAACCGGAATTACAAGAACGCCGGCTCTTCACGGTAGGCGGCGGTAGATTCGTCAATCAGGTCCACATCCGGAAATGATCTCCCTCCGATCAGCCTACACTAGAAGACTGATGGATTTTATCACCAATGGATTCTCCTCGAAAAGTTGGCCGGAGCAAGTCCGGCGAGGCGGCGGCGGCAGCGGCGTGCACCGACGGCGGCGTCGGCGAGGCTTTGGAGGAGAAGGGGGCGGCCGTGTCTAGCACACTAGGTTTAGGGTTTTGTGTTGTGTCAAAAGTATGTTATGATTAAGCCTAAGTCTACATTAAGTAGACTTAATGATGGACTTGGACCGGCCTAACGGGCCCGGGTCCAACGTATGAACATTCGGTTCATCCCTATCACCGTGACTTCATCATAACTCTGATCTCCGATCAGGTCAGACCGATCGACTCAGTTTCCAAAACTGAATACTATGATCTGAAAAACCATTTTTCAGAACCCCAGTGCAAAATGACCGTTTTGCCCCTCAACAGCGGGAAATCACGATTTGACCCCTGTTGACTTTTAGGAAGTCGCACTCCCCAAAATCCTCCTCAAGTGCTCAACACATTGAGCTCAGTATCCGTGCGGGAATCTCGAATCTAGTACTTGTGTGACCCTCAACGGTTCAGGGATACAGCTAGCCGTGGGCCCACAACCATTGTGGCTCCGGAATCACAATTCCGGACTTCTCCATCGGATCATGGTAAGAGCGTCTAACAACATCGCCCCATGATCCCCTAGGTATCACTGATAGTGCCTGCAAGAACCAATTGGTCGTGGTTAGCGTACAGTACGGTCCTTTCAATTCATATATCCCGATCAGATCAACGACCATTGGTAAATCGAGAGTCATTATAGATCCGATAGCTATGCATACATCTTGGAGATCGAATAGTGACATCGCGAGTGTAACTAGGTAAACCCATTTACCTAAAACACTTCTAGTACTCTGGCCAGAGATTTATACACTATTATCCCCTCAGATAGCATAGGATATCCACGCATGTCTGCGAGCGAGGAATCCTCGACAACGATGCATCGACTCCTACATGCACAGGGGTTTCACCCAATCCCGCCACCTAACGACCCCAAGTGAGTCGGAAAATGGGTCAAAGTGAGGCGCCTATCATGTAGAGCCTCAATGTCGTTTCGAGTCATGAGGACTAATCAGTACAACCAAGACCTCAGACTTATCCACTCGACAAATGGTAACCACTTGGAAAGTCCGAACGAGGGTAGTTCGATACAGGTCACTATCTATCTGAATGCTCAGAACATCACAATGTTCCCTAACAATGAAACATGGTACTTCGCATCGCAGATACTAGTCTCAAGCTCGGGCGGCCTTATCCTCATTTCGACGGCCCAATCGACTAGGAACTAATTCAGAATACACAGTGACTATTAGATGTGTTTCATGATAGCCGTCATACCCACTATCACATCTAACATACACTATGGTGCATTCTAGGTCTTTACTCAACGCAATTGTTAATCCTCATACAACACAATGAAAGTAAAGAATTCCAAAAATAAATGCGAATATCATATATATAAAGATTGTCATATACAAGAGTCTATAAACCCACACGCCACAAGTTGGCTAGTTGGACATCTACTCTAACATTTTTGACCCTCAAACAAGGAAGTTTAACCGTACAGGAATATGTGCGGAAGTTCGAAAGATGGTGCTATTTTGTGCCATTGATAGGAATTGACCCAGAGGAGAAACTGAGTCACTTCGTGGAAGGATTGAAGCCGATGTTCAAAATGAATGTTAGGCTATCTGTGCCAAGGACCTACAGAGAAGCAGTGGATAGAGCCCTGCAAATTGAAAGAGATTGGAAAGATGTTGATGAGGAAAGGCAGCAGAAGGACCAAAGGACGTTCAAGAAGCAAAATAAGAACCAGCAGGGGCCTCAGGAGCAAAAGCCTCTACCGAGTCAACCTATTAGCTCTGTTCCTGCTGGTAATAACAGGCCAGAATGTCCTAAGTGCCACAAGCACCATCCTGGACAATGCAGACTTGGACAAAACGTCTGCTATAAATGTGGGATGCCAGGGCATATTTTGAAATATTGTCCAAAGTTCAAGCAGCTGGTCTATCAGAGCCTATGTAATGACAGCTGAACAAGCCCATCCAGACTCGACAGTAGTAACAGGTGAAATTTTGATAGCTCGATTTCCTTCTCTGGCTTTAATAGATTCAGGAGCTACACATTCATTCATTTCTGCTGAGTTTGTTAAGAAATTGCCCATCCTGCCAGAGCAGGTATTGATAGGCTATTGTGTATCGGTACCATCAGGAGAGAAGCTGGTATCACACGAATTGTTTAGGAGTTTAGAACTTAAATTTCAAGGGCATCAAATTACTGCTGATTTAATTGTATTGCCGATGCCAGAATTTGATATGATTTTGGGAATAGATTGGCTAACTAAGTATGGGGTAGTAATTGACTTTAAACTACGCTCAGTAGCTGTCAACCCACCAGGGAAAGATTCATTTCAGTTCTTAGCCAAACATGTTAATAGAATTCCTCGAATTATATCATCCTTAGCAGCGACTGATAGACCCCAGCTGTCAGCCGTAGAGGTAGTAAATGAATTCCCTGAGGTTTTTCCAGAAGATATCCAGGGATTGCCACCAGATAGAGAGTTGGAATTTTCAATTGATTTAATTCCAGGAGCTGCTCCAGTATCTAGACCACCACTATCGATTAGCTCCATCAGAAATGAAAGAACTAAAAGAACAGATACAAGATCTGTTGGAGAAGGGGTTTATTAGACCAAGTACTTCCCCTTGGGGAGCCCCTGTTTTATTTGTTAAGAAAAAGGATGGAAGTATGAGGTTATGTATAGATTACCGGGAGCTGAATAAATTGATGATTAAGAATAAGTATCCATTACCTAGGATAGAAGATCTGTTCGACCAGTTGAGAGGGTCAGTAGTATTTTATAAGATCGAATTGAGGTCTGGATACCATCAATTAAAGATTAAGGCATCTGATGTTTATAAAACAGCCTTCAGAACTAGGTATGGCCATTATGAATTCGTAGTTATGCCCTTTGGACTTACGAATGCTCCATCAGTTTTTATGGATTTAATGAATAGGGTCTTTCAACCATTTTTGGACCAGTTTGTAGTTGTATTCATTGATGATATTTTAGTGTATTCTAAGACCAGATATGAGCACGTTCAACATTTAAGAACAGTTCTCCAGATTTTAAAAGATAAGCAGTTGTTTGCTAAATTCAGCAAATGCGAGTTTTGTTTGGAGAAAGTATCGTTCTTAGGTCATATAATTTCTAAGGATGGAATAGAAGTCGACCCAGCTAAAGTAGAAGCTGTTCGCGACTGGCCAGTACCAAAGAATGTTGTAGAGATAAGGAGTTTCTTGGGTTTAGCTGGATATTATAGGCGATTTATCCAAGGTTCTCCAAGATAGTTGTTCCCTTAACTATGTTAAAATAAAACAGGTGAAATATAACTGGACAGTTGAATGTCAAAACAGTTTTGACAAACTGAAGCAAGCATTGATTGAAGCACCTGTGTTGACGATGCTAACTCATGAAGGAAAATTTGTAATTTACACCGATGCTTCTAAGTTGGGACTAGGAGATGTATTAATGCAGGATCGTAAAGTAATATCATATGCATCTAGACAGTTGAAGGATCACGAGAAGAATTACCCAACGCATGATTTTGAACTGGCAGCTGTTGTCTTTGCCCTTAAGATATGGAGACATTATCTATATGGGAAGAAGTGTGAGATATTTATAGATCACAAGAGTTTGAAATACTTCTTTACCCAGAAAGAATTGAATATGAGGCAGAGGCGATGGTTGGAGCTGGTTAAAGATTACGACTGTACGATCAGCTATCACCCAGGAAAAGCAAATGTGGTAGCTGATGCTCTAAGCATGAAATATGTTGGATTAGCTCAGCTGACTGTCCAGAAGCCGTTGGCAGCTGATATTGAAAAGTTTGGACTCGAGATAGTGTCCAGCTACAGTAATACGATTTTATCAAATCTATTAGTAAGATCAAATTTGTTAGACCAAATTCGAGAAGGTCAACTGCAAGATGATCAATTGAAGAGATGGGTCAAACAAGATAAAGAAAGAGGAAGCAGCCTCTATTTTTCAGAAGATGGAATTGTTAGGTTTATGGGCAGAATCTGGGTACCTCAAGTAGATGATTTAAGAGCTGTAACTTTTGAAAGAAGCTCATACAGCTCCATATTCAGTACATCCAGGAAGTACGAAAATGTATAAGGACCTCTTATACGAGGTGAGCATATACGCAGATTTATATGTTAAGGAAATAGTGAGGCTACATGGTGTTCCAGTTTCTATTGTATCAGACAGAGATCCTAAGTTTACATCAGCATTTTGGAAAAGTCTACATAAAGCTATGGGTACAAAGCTGACATTCAGTACTGCGTTTCACCCCCAGACTGATGGACAATCAGAAAGGGTGATTCAGATTTTAGAAGATTTGCTTAGAGCTTGTATTGTGGATTTTTCAGAAAACTGGGATTCGAAATTGTCTCTGGTAGAGTTTGCCTACAATAACAGTTTCCAAGCTTCGATTCAAATGGCTCCCTATGAAGCACTCTACAGCCGAAAGTGTAGAACACCACTTCATTGGGATGAATTTGGCGAAAGAGCTGGTTTAGGACCAGATGTTGTGGAGCAAACAGCAGCAGCTGTTAGAAAAATAAGAGAAAGAATGAAAGATGCTCAAAGTCGACAGAAAATTTATGCATATATCGAAGAAGGGAACTGAATTTTGAAATAGGTGATTACGTATTTTTGAGAATAGCCCCAATGAAAGGAGTTATGCGTTTTGGAAAGAAATGAAAATTGAGTCCAAGGTATATTGGACCATATGAAATTTTGGAGAAGATAAGAACATTAGCCTATCGATTAGTACTGCCACCACAGCTGCCAGCAGTACATAATGTTTTTCATGTATCAGCTTTGAGGAAATATGTTCCCAATCCTTCGCATGTGCTAAGTCATGAACCAAATCCAATTAGCACCCGACTTGATCTATGAAGAGCGACCAGAAGAATTCTCCTCTGAGAAATTAGAAGGCTAAGAAACCGTAGCATTCCTATGGTTAAGGTACAATGGACTAACCAGTCGGAGCGAGAAGCGACATGGGAAACAGAAGCTGATATGCTAAGTCTTTACCCTTATCTATTTGGTACGTAAATTTTGAGGACGAAATTTCAATAAGGAGGGTAGAGTTGTAACGCCAAAACTAGAGCCATCTCGCCACCAGTAAATGTCGGGGGATTCATCCTCTGGAACCTAGCCAAAACTAGCGCCATCTCGGCAATCTATCGACTCATATCGTCTACCTCTATCTGTCTAGCACGACGACGCATAGGTATACTCTGCTGTTCAACATCCTCATCACTTCCTGGGGCTCTAGACTCCCCATCTACCTGCCTAGCAATCCTACTCCTACCTCTCCTCGGCGGCATCTACCAAAATCTTAGAGGTAAGAACAAAAGAAGATAATACATAGAGGCAGATATCATCACAGAAATCACAGAAGTCACAGAGTCAATCAAAAGCAAAAGCTCAAACTCTGTGCCTAGACTCGAGTGTGATGAAAAAGAAATCGAGCTTATCCCAGTTAAGCTCTGATACCAAAATGTCAGGCCCGACGAGCTAATTCATATATTAGTTATACAAATACGTGGAAACAGCAAAATATGTGCTAATTTTTTTTCGAATTTGGGCCTGATTCAACATTAAAAATAAGTTCATACTCAAAATGAGGATTTAAACTCAAAATCCAAACAATATCACGTAACATCAACAGGAAATAAATCAACAACCGATCCCCAATACAAATAATGTCACAGGACATCCCCTGCTCAATATATCAATACATAAATATAACTGGGACTCAAATCAAAATGAGGGTCGACCAGCTGAAGCTCCACTCTGTCCAACCTGGTTACCAGAAGATCCTGCAAAGGCCAATATAGACCAGAGTAGCCCAAAGATAGGGAACAGAAATTAGGTCAAACCTCAGTACGGAGAGCACTCATAAAACAGCAGTTCATAAACATACAATATTTCAAGTTATGAGATGCATGAGGTTATCAAAGAATATCGGTCATCTAGGACAACAACTCAGCTGGAAAATCTCAATTGAGCCTCAAACACCATGCACAGCCAATCAGCCGGTGGAAATCATCGGTCCGTGATCTTCAGGTCCGTCGACCATCACAGATCAGTGGTCTTTAGGCGCGACAACTCACAGGAAAATAAAACGATGTCAAACCTCAGTACGAAGAGCATCAGTGTTAAGATAAAATTTATAAGTTTTGATGATAACGAAAAAAAAGTTGAGAACTGAAATTAAAAATAAGATCTGAGTGTTAAGTGTTCACGGAAGAGAAGTTAAGTATCTCAGATCTGGAAGTCATGTTATCGAAATAAGTTTTTCAGATCTCAGATATCGGGATAGGTTTTCAGATCCGAGAGATTTGGAAACAGTATATTCGGATAGTGTTAAGATAAAATTTATAAGTTTTGATGATAACGAAAAAGTTGAGAACTGAAATTAAAATAAGATCTGAGTGTTAAGTGTTCACGGAAGAGAAGTTAAGTATCTCAGATCTGGAAGTCATGTTATCGAAATAAGTTTTTCAGATCTCAGATATCGGGATAGGTTTTCAGATCCGAGAGATTTGGAAACAGTATATTCGGATTTAGATCAGAACCGAGAAAATCAAATAAGAGCAATCCAGATTCAAAGTATTTAGTTTCACAGTATATCAGACTTGGGCTTTCGGGTTGATTCAGTTATCGGGTCAGGATTTCAGTTTTGTTATGGTAACAGATCCGGTTATTCAGAAGATTTATTTCAGATCCGAGCATATCAGATGAGAACAGATTCAGATATGAACAGATTTTATTCAGAGTATTTCAGAGTTCAGATGAGAATCGATCAGATTTGGGTATTCGGGTTATATCAGTATAGAGGCTATGCTTCAGATTTTTCAGTAACGAGTACTCAGATCTGGCAGATTCACGATTGTACAAAAAGGGGGACATATTCGTAAAGATTAAAAGATTTCAGATCTGACATAGAGCATTACTTTTGTAAAGTACAAAAAGTGGGATATTTTCATATGTGACGGCTATATGCGTAAAGAGATATATCTTGTAGCTATTCACAAAGGGAAATTCGAAAAGGGAAAGAGAGCAGTTTTCAGACTTCAGTGCTGCAACAATGTGATATTCGGATGTCTTCAGATATTATCAGTTGATTATTTGAGAGAAATCAATGGTGACGATTTAATTGTATAATATCATGTTAGAAAATTTGAATTAAGGAGACAAGATCAGAGCTATTTTGAGTAAAGTTGCACAGTACGCAGAGTGATTGATATGATGTTTACCCGCTTTGGTATATAAGTCAATTAAGCCCTGAAAAGCGTAGTTACCTTTTGCATAGCATTAATGGAGCATTAACTGCGGTGATACGATGAAGATATGCAAAGGGGTTTGTATCTACTGGCTACATTTATTGACCGTTGAGGTTGAAGAGTATAAATAGTTGAAGATGTCAAATGAATAAGCTCTCGGTGATTTTACATACTCTCAAAATTCACAAGCTCTCTTGCACTATGGGATTTTCAAACACTCAAGCAAAAATATTCTAAGTCCCAGTGTTTAATCTCGAAGAACATTCCTTTGTTTTTATTAGATAAATCTTCGAGATATCTTCTGGTTTACCATTATAAATCGAGTTTCATTGTAATAGAATTCAGAAGATCTAGAGTACTCAAAATATTGTGTTCATTGTATTATTCAGATTTGAGTCTGTAACGAACGTGCTTCTTGAAGCAGTTCGAATACGTTGGTTGTTGTTAGAGTAGATGCCCAACTAGCCAACTTGTGGCGTGTGGGTTTATAGAATCTTGTATGAAACGATCTTTATATATGATATTCGCATTTATTCATGGCATTCTTTATTTTCATTATGTTATATAATGTTAACAATAGTGTTGGATAAAGACCTAGAATGCACCATAGTGTATGTTAGATGTGATAGTGGGTATGACGGCTATCATGAAACACATCTAATAGTCACTGTGTGTGACGCCCGAACCCACGGGAATCACGATTGGGGGTGAATAAAAATTTTTCGAATAAAAGAAAGGCTAAAAGATAATTCGCTATAGGCTGTATCTCCTATAACTTGAAAGAAAACTCGAAACACAAACCAGACACAGACAATTTACACTACCGTGGCGCCAACTGCTGGAAACAATGATTGCGGAAAACAAGGCTTATATATATATTGCAATTGCGATTACAACAATTGTCATTCTATATGAATATACAAAAGTTGTAACTGATCTAATACAGATCCTACAAAAGATAGAATAACATGAGTCTAGACACGGATTACGTTGGCCCCTTGATAAACACAACCACCCAGCCGCTGGTTCAACTTTCACATGCTGTTCTTCCATCAGTTGTCGCACCTGCACCATTTTAAAAGCTAGTGAGCCCAAGGGCTCAGCAAGTAAAACCTGGGTAATAACAATTCAAATATACAGGTGGACATCTGTTCAATACATATGTTAAGGAACTTCAATGAACAATATCATTTTCGTAAACAGTTCAATAAACATTCAATGGCAGAAACAGGGGATGATAGCCCAGATTCTCATTGTTAACATTTTCAATATCATTTTCAGTTGATCATGGCATATAAGTTCCTCATGGTCCGTGTTGCACATGATCAAATGACTTCGGAAATCCGTTCTAGCATATAGATCATATGAAAGGGCAGCCGACATCTGGACGACTACTCACCCTTCTTCAATGGGTGACCGTCAACTATCTATGCCATAATCTAAAATAGCTTTTGTTCCTTAACAATCCTTTCTTTAAACATTCCTTGAAATTTCTGTAAATCATCGGGTTCCATCATTTTAAACATTTGCTTCCCATTTTAAAACTTTACTGAGTATCGAATTCGACTTTGGAAACATATCGTTGAAATGAAACTGGTGAAAAGAAAACCAGTCGCAAGAGAACACTAACATATATAAAACCAGACGCAACTGCTGAAATTTTGACAATAAAATGCATCTGCTGATGAACAGTGAAGTGCTGGAAATTTACTAGGAAATGCGTCTGATGAATTTTGGAAGACAACGCAACTGCTGAATTCTAACAAAGGAATGCAGCTGCTGAATTAGTTCAATAGGAATGCACCTGAACTGGATTTTTCGAAAGAAATACAACGACTGAAATATTTCAATAGGAATGCACCTGCTGGTGTACAGTGCATCTGCTGATTTTATGAAAACAACGCAACTGCTGAATTCTAACAAAGGAATGCAGCTGCTGAATTTTCAACGAAGAAGTGAAATTGCTTATTTTAACAAGGAAAGATGCACCTGCTGATGAACAGTGCATCTGCTAATTTTACGAAAACACTTGTAATATCGAAACAATGATCACGCTACCAGCCGTCGCCTATTAAACCAGACTTTATACTGATTCAACTAGCAACTACCGATTACTCAATCATCAAATCCCGATATTACAGCAAAAGGAAGAACATTCGTAAACATTATAACAATGCAGCTGCTGAATCTTAACATGGAGATGCAGCTGCTGGAACATAACTCGACATTTGTAACATCAAAACAACAACTATGCCATCCGTCGTTGCCTATAAAACCATACTTTATAATGATTCAACCAGCAACTACCGATTACACAGTTATCAAATTCCGATGTTACAACTACTGAAAGAAGAACATTCATAATCGTTCTGTGAATGAACTCGAATCCTCAGTGCTTTTAAAACGTCATAAACTTTCTAGAAGACATCATAAACATCAAAACATCATTTTCGAACCCATCTTTCTTTCCTTTT
>KV019621.1:595083-624186 GCA_001598015.1 Dorcoceras hygrometricum | reverse complement strand
AATTAAGAGACTTAATGACTCAACACATTACACTCCAAAACCCTAAGTGTGCGCCGCCCCTCCCCTCCTCTCCTAGCGCCGCCGCCGCCGCCCGCCGTGCGCCGCCATCGCCCGCCGCCGATCGTCGTCGGAAATTTGTTCCGGCCAGTTCGACGTGGAGAATCCGATCGTGCTGATCTCGTCAGGACTTCTAGTGCAGTCTGACGAAGGAGTCTCGGATCTAGTCATGGACCTGATTGACGTAACTACCGCAATCAACCGAGAAGCGCCGGGTTCTTGAAACACCGGTTGGAGCCAGGCACAAGTGCCAGCGAGGTAACACGCCTGAAACACCCTATGTATGTTGATACATGATTGTTGATTTTTCGTATTGATCGCATCCCGGTTAAATTTTATTGTTCTTCCGCTGCCTGCCGGGGTGCGGATCCGGATCCCCAACATGAATAGGCAAAAATAAATTGCACAAGGACTGCTGAAATGTTAAATTTCAATTACTGAAGGTTGTACATAAGATTTGCACAAAAGATCAACAACCATTCTATCCTAGCCAATCCTCAAAAGATCTCCTGAATGGCCCTCCACTACTGTTGTAATGTCTTCGCTTGGAAGATCCACTTATGTTGCCAGAACTGATCCTTCCACCGCTTCTACTTCTGTTTTGATCATCAGGAGATGGTTGAGGGCGGCTGCTACTCACTTCCCCCTTTTTGTCATTACCACCACGGTTGGTATAATCAAGAAGTTTGATCAGTTGGTCGGTGATGTGATTGAGGGTTTCCTGTGCCTGAGCACGAAATTCTAATAAATCATTGCGAGTAGCGGCCACCTGCTCATCCAAAGATGAGACTTTGGCATTAAGTGCTCTAAATTCCTTTCGAAAATCCATCGAATGAGCAGTGAAAGCAGCACTGTGAGCCAGAAAACCTTTCCTAAATTCATTGAAACGAAGGGTCTGGACATCATCGAGAGTGCGGCCATATTTTCGAACATTTTGAATCAACTTTCGAAGGTCTTCTCCTTGTTGTAGCAGAGCGTCCCGAAGGCCCTTGTCAAGCATGTTCAGCCTGGATAATACATCATTGTGAGAATCACCAATATGCCTGATATCCTCTGACTGAGCATGAAGACGCTGCCATAAAAGGGTTCTGAAATCATCAAGATAAGTCGAAAGATTATAGACAGTCGTTAGAGAAGGCTGATTAGAAGTTGCAGCATCTCCCAAAATAGTGTCATCGTCAATGAAATTCATGGATGAATCAGCAGTGGTGGTTGGAGAGGCTAATCGCTGATCGATGTCCATCTGGTTATTTTCATCCTCAACAACTGAACTGAATGCTAACTGTACATTTTTACTGGCAACTGGAACAGAATATCTCTGTACATCTCGCAACGCTGTCCTCTCAAAAACAATAGATGAAACAAAACTGCGAATGTAACGACCAGATCTTTTAGAAGTCCACAATTAAGAACTTATGAGATTTGAGGGATTACAATGCTATTTGATTTCAATCTTCGAATTGATCAAGTTTTAGATTTCTGCCTATGCAGTGATTAGCTTTTCTTTAGTTAAAGGATAAATACCAGATTTCATGTATACGTGCATTTGATTTTATTTCTTGCACGATGTTCAATATTAATTTTATTATGGAATGATATTCAGATGTTATGAATACGATTATAGCAGAGGTTTAGTTGATTTCTACAAGCCAAATGAATCCTTGTTTTAACTAAAAAGAAGTTCGGATTTCATTGTGCATGTTTTATCTTAAAACAGGGTACGCTTCTAGTGTATTTGAGCATATTGATTAAACGTGTTTTCCTTCCTTAGACTTTGTAAATCATATAAATAGGACATTAAGCTGCTTCATGCATCATTACTCTCAAATCAAAAGCATATTGAAGCGGTTGGAATGATATTCAGATGTTATGAATACGATTATAGCAGAGGTTTAGTTGATTTCTACAAGCCAAATGAATCCTTGTTTTAACTAAAAAGAAGTTCGGATTTCATTGTGCATGTTTTATCTTAAAACAGGGTACGCTTCTAGTGTATTTGAGCATATTGATTAAACGTGTTTTCCTTCCTTAGACTTTGTAAATCATATAAATAGGACATTAAGCTGCTTCATGCATCATTACTCTCAAATCAAAAGCATATTGAAGCGGTGATCTTTCTAAAGAAACCGAACAGAAATCTTTCAAAGTGTTTTTAAAGGAAACAGTCGGTGCGTAGAACTCTGCTAGAATTCTGCTGTTCTTGTGTTAAAGATTACAGGCAAGTAAACTCTGTTTCTTGCTCACTCAATAGGAAGCATATATTCAATTCTGTTTTTATGATTATGTATGGTTTTAAAGAAAAGGAAGATGGCTTCGGCTGTTCTTCAAAGAAAACCGTAAAGTTCATGCTCTGTTTTCGAAAGAAGTTGAGTTACTGTATTTTGATTCAAATATGATTTAGAAAATGTTTTGATGATGTTCTTCTAATGAATTCCTGAGGTTTTTAGTGATTCATTCATCGAAGTAGCTTACAAGTAGCTTATTCAATCTTTTCCAGAAGTTTCATAAGATATGTCGAAGTCTTTAGAGGAAGGTAACCTTCGTAGTTCATGGTTATCTACATGTTAAGTATGAGATTTGGTTCTTATACCACGACTGATATTTCTTTGTTGAAAATATTCTAAGTATAGATTTCAGCTGTCGCATTGTTTGAGTTCAGTAGTTGCGACCAGCAGTCGTACTATTTCATGTTCAGCTGTTGCATATTTTATTGTTCAATCAGCTGATAGTTTGTTCATCAGCTGGTAGTTTGTCCATAAGTTATTGGCTTTCAGCAGATGCATTGCTTTCATAAATTCAGCAGATGCATACTTCAGCAGATGCATTGCTTTCATAAATTCAGCAGATGCATATTCAGCAGATGCATTTCTTTTGCTAAAACCAGCAGGTGTATTTCTTTGTTAACATCAGCAGGTGCATTCCCTTATTAGAATTCAGCAGCTGAATTCCTTTGTTAGAATTCAGCAGTTGCGTTGTCTTCTTGACATTCAGCAGATGCGCTGTTCACCAGCAGATGCATTCATTTTGATATTCAGCAGTTGCGTTGTTTCCATAAAACCAGCAGATACACTGGTTGTAGCGTCTGGTTGTAGCGACTGGTTATAGCGACTGGTTGTAGCGTCTGGTTTATGCGCTAACGACGTCGTTTCACTTTACATTTGTATAAAAGACCTTGCGACTGGATTACTGTCTTGCGACTGGTACTGTTCATTCAGCTGGTATTAGTCTTGCGACTGGTACTGTTCATTTCAGCTGGTTACTGTTCATTCTTCGTTTTCTTCAACAGATAACGAAATTTCAGAATTTTGTTTCTTACTCATGTACACTTCAATTCAAATGAATCTTTCGACTTATCTGACAGATTCAACTAGCTAATTTATTCAGTTTTCATCTTCGCAAGCTTTACAGAGAAATCCTTTACAGTTCCAGAACATCATTAGTCAAGAGAAACCAGTAATTCGAACAAAAGAAAGGAAACAGTTTTCACAAGAGAAAGAAAGAGCAGAACATGCTTCAGAAAATGTTTTAAGTTATGACAACTAAAGGGTCCCCAGGAAGGATTAGGATTACGATCGACGGACTGTATACCCCTTCAAAAACCAAGGAAGGATCAGGATTACAGGTCAACGGATCTGTATACCCCTTCAACCATGAGCTTTATGCTAAGAGACTGTTAACAGGAGTTTGATCAAACGAAATGGACCAAATGTTTAAAGTGTTGTCATAATTTTCCAGAAAATGAATGAAGAGCACAAGTGTGATTTTAATCGCAGCTCTTAAGAATGTTTAAAGAAAATGCTTTCAGAATTTGATTATGTTTTATGCTTTCAGTTTCTATCATGTTTCTCAGATATATATATTATTGCACTTGTTCATTCCAAAGCGTATTCAGACTTCAGTTATGTATTCAGCTTCCAGATCCAGTATCAGTTTCTATTGCATGATTTTGCTATTCCAGATTTTACCTGCTGAGCCTTTGGCTCACTAGTTTTCATTAAGTGCAGGTAATCAGCAGTAAGAGCTGGATGGAGATGAACAGAATGGAAGTGATGTGTTTATCGTGGACAACAGATTTCTTTATTTCCTTCTGTTCCAGATTTCATAGTTTCGTTTGGAACACTTTTGAATCGTACAGAATGTTTTGCTGATATTTTGTATCAAAACAGATTCATAAGTTAGTTCCGATTGTAGGAATCTGTCCTAGACGTTATCACACTACGAGTTGTAGCAATTTAAATTCATCTATCAGATTTCACTATTTCCGCACCCTTTGTTTCGTTATTTCAGATTTCTCATGTATGATTGCGAAAGTTTATCATTCGCCTTCAAGACCAGAAAAATTTAGTAACGACCAAGTATTTCGATCTTTGAAATTTATACATCTTTCAATTGAACCCCAAAACTTGTAATTATTCCGTTAAGAAAATGAGGGTCGTTTCAGTTGGTATCAGAGCATGGTCCTTGAGATAAACACACTTCCAGTCTGAGCAGATCTCTCCAGCCTCTTCAAAATTTGTGAGTTTTACGTTCACGTTTTAGCATAGAGTAATCTCTCATATAGAATTGTGGTGGATTTGGACTACCCTTTACAGAAATGTCAGGAAGAGGTAGAGGCAGAAGGAGTTTTGCTGAAGGAGATAGTGAATCAGAAGGCATAACTCCAGTCCTTGCCAATATGGCTCAACTCTTAGAATGTTTAGTTGATCAGACCTCTAATGGGAATGGTCATTCTTCGAGTAGAATGATTAACCGAGAAGATCCTCAAGAGAAATTTAGGAGGCAGCGACCTCAAGAATTTTCTGGCACTACCGATCCACTGGTGGCAGAAAGCTGGATTAAATCCATGGAGGTGATATTCGATTATCTTCACTTATCAGAATTAGAAAGACCCCGATGTGCGATCTTTATGTTGAGGGGTGAAGCAATGATGTGGTGGGAAGGAGCCAAGTTAACAGTAGACTTGGAAATTCTTACTTGGGAAGGATTCAAAAGAGTTTTCTTCGAGCAATACTTCACTGTGGACGTAAGGGAGCAGTTGCAGAGTGAATTTCTAACTCTGAAGCAAGAAGGAATGGCAATGCGAGATTATATCCGCAAGTTCGAGAGAGGATGCTATTTTGTTCCATTGATCGGGACAAATTCCGATGCCAAGCTTCGCCATTTTACCAATGGATTAAAACCCATGATTAAGCACGATGTTAGATTGGCAGAACCTATAGATTATAGAGCTGCTGTTAATAAGGCTCTTCGAGCAGAGCAAGATTGGAAAGCAATCGATGATGAGAGAAAACTAAAGAGGCAAGCGTTCCAGCAAAATGATAAGAGAGAATTCAAGAAACATAACAATAATCAGCAAGGGTCGCAGGGTAAGGGACCAATTTCCGCTCAACCAATTTCTTCGGTTCCTCACACTGGGAATAGGCCTCCATGTCCCACTTGCAAGAAGAAACATGAGGGATAGTGTCTTCATGGACAGAACGTGTGTTATACTTGTGGTAAACCAGGCCACATGTCGAGAAGTTGTCCTCAGAAGCAACAACAGCAGCCACAACAACAACTCATCACAATCAGAGCTTATGTGATGACAACAGAAGAAGCTCCGGCAGACACCACTGTAGTAACGGGTAAAATTTCTGTAGGCAATATGCCTACCGTAGCATTATTAGATTCTGGTGCAACACATTCTTTTGTATCAGATAGATTTTCTGAGAAATTACCTGTTAAACCGGTAGAAATAGAAGTAGGATATTGTGTTCAGACTCCTACAGGAGAAAACATAGTAACCAATCGAGTAATTCGAAATGTAGAACTTGAATTGCAGGGTAATATTGTTTATGCAGACCTCATAGTATTGACATTACTTGAATTTGATTTTATATTGGGGATAGACTGGTTGATTAAGCACGAAGCCGTTATAGATTTTAAGCAGAGATCTGTTTTCATTAAGAAGCCCGATGGAAATTCACATTCATTCAAAGCTGGTAATTACGTGAAGATATCTAAGATAATATCAGCGATGAAAGCTCAGAAATGTCTAAGAAATGGTTGTCAGGGATTTTTGATAAACGTCATATCCTTAGAACCTGAAAAGAAAAATAAGTTGGAAGATGTTCCGGTCGTAAAAGAATTTTCAGATGTCTTCCCAGTAGATGTTTCGGGATTTTATTTCGGCAGTTACGTTGTATTTGAGATGGTTGCTGCTGGTGGGCAGAGATCTGTTTTCATTAAGAAGCCCGATGGAAATTCACATTCATTCAAAGCTGGTAATTACGTGAAGATATCTAAGATAATATCAGCGATGAAAGCTCAGAAATGTCTAAGAAATGGTTGTCAGGGATTTTTGATAAACGTCATATCCTTAGAACCTGAAAAGAAAAATAAGTTGGAAGATGTTCCGGTCGTAAAAGAATTTTCAGATGTCTTCCC
Source organism: Dorcoceras hygrometricum (assembly GCA_001598015.1). NCBI lineage: Eukaryota > Viridiplantae > Streptophyta > Magnoliopsida > Lamiales > Gesneriaceae > Dorcoceras > Dorcoceras hygrometricum. The sequence goes on along the minus strand of KV019621.1, from coordinate 617,703 downwards.
AGTAGATGTTTCGGGATTTTATTTCGGCAGTTACGTTGTATTTGAGATGGTTGCTGCTGGTGGTTGGCGCGAACAATTGAAAGGATCCACAAGGGAGTGACGCGTGGCGAGTACTGTTTTGCATGTAGAAACCAGCAACATGAGTTTTCTTTGTGCAACTGCTGGTTGTTGTAGGCGCAGCGACGTCGTTTGGTTAAGTGCAACTGCTGGTTTTGAATCGTTGTGAAGGATGGATGCCTGCTGGTTGACCAGCAGTTGGTAGCGATGTGGCATATCTAGTACGGCGTCGTCTAGATTAGTTGACGCGTCGTCGTTTTGAGTAATTTTTGCGTAACCAGCTACTGATGGGTTTTAAAGAGAATTTGACAACCAGCATCTGGTTCTTTGCAAGAGATATTGTTGCCTGCTGGTAAAACGCTGCGGCGTCGTTTCGTTTAGTTGGAAAGTCGAATCTGATATGCAGAGGAGCTACCCAGATTTCTTTGAGTAAGTAAATTTCGGGGACGAAATTCTTTTAAGGGGGGTAGATTGTAACGACCAGATCTTTTAGAAGTCCACAATTAAGAACTTATGAGATTTGAGGGATTACAATGATATTTGATTTCAATCTTCGAATTGATCAAGTTTCAGATTTCTGCCTATGCATTGATTAGCTTTTCTTTAGTTAAAGGCTAAATACCAGATTTCATGTATACGTGCATTTGATTTTATTTCTTGCACGATGTTCAATCTTCATTTTATTATGGATTGATATTCAGATGTTATGAATACGATTATAGCAGAGGTTTAGTTGATTTCTACAAGCAAAATGAATCCTTGTTTTAACTAAAAATAAGTTCGGATTTCATTGTGCATGTTTTATCTTAAAACAGGGTACGCTTCTAGTGTATTTGAGCATATTGATTAAACGTGTTTTCCTTCCTTAGACTTTGTAAATCATATAAATAGGACATTAAGCTGCTTCATGCATCATTACTCTCAAATCAAAAGCATATTGAAGCGGTGCTCTTTCTAAAGAAACCGAACATAAATCTTTCAAAGTGTTTTTAAAGGAAACACTGCTAGAATTCTGCTGTTCTTGTGTTAAAGATTACAGGCAAGTAAACTCTGTTTCTTGCTCACTCAATAGAAAGCATATATTCAATTCTGTTTTTTATGATTATGTATGGTTTTAAAGAAAAGGAAGATGGCTTGGCTGTTCTTCAAAGAAAACCGTAAAGTTCATGCTCTGTTTTCGAAAGAAGTTGAGTTACTGTATTTTGATTCAAAGATGATTTAGAAAATGATTTGATGATGTTCTTCTAATGAATTCCTGAGGTTTTCAGTGATTCATTCATCGAATTAGCTTACAAGTAGCTTATTCGATCTTTTCCAAAAGTTTCATAAGATATGTCGAAGTCTTTAGAGGAAGGTAGCCTTCGTAGTTCATGGTTATCTACATGTTAAGTATGAGATTTGGTTCTTATACCACGACTGATATTTCTTTGTTGAAAATATTCTAAGTATAGATTTCAGCTGTCGCATTGTTTGAGTTCAGTAGTTGCGACCAGCAGTCGTACTATTTCATGTTCAGCAGTTGCATATTTTATTGTTCAATCAGCTGATAGTTTGTTCATCAGCTGGTAGTTTGTCCATCAGTTATTGGCTTTCAGCAGATGCATTGCTTTCATAAATTCAGCAGATGCATACTTCAGCAGATGCATATTTCAGCAAATGCATTGCTTTCATAAATTCAGCAGATGCATATTTAGCAGATGCATTTCTTTTGCTAAAACCAGCAGGTGTATTTCTTTGTTAACACCAGCAGGTGCATTCCTTTACTATTCTGGGAAACAGTACGATTTACAGAGGATGTTTGCACGCATTTGGAAAGAAGACAAATTAGCCATATCAAGCGCTGAACAAGATTTGGAAGCTTTCCAACGGGAAGAACTTCTACTGAGGCTATATATTCGAGAAGCGCTCATTGAAGAAGGGTTCGGTAGAGTGAGCGAGACACTTAGTGTTCGTTCAGTTGGTGCTACTACACACTGTGGTAGAATTACATTGTTCATACAGTGCACCAACATAGGGAAAAGAAAAGAGGATGAAACAGTCGACAATCATTCTAGAGAGGAGCTTATTGTGTCGACTGTTGAATCTAGATTAGCTTGTATTAGAGCAATTCCCTAGTGTGTGAGAAAAACAGAGAGTTGAGCGTTCATTGTATCAATCTCACACACCCGGATTCCAGTTCAGCTTAGCATCTCATTTCAGCAGCACACAAGCACGAGTCTTGAACAGATTTTTGTTGTACATAAATCTGTTTGAGTTGTTTTAAAATATAGGATTCAGTTCTGGTATTTTCCGCATGATTTTTAAATCATACCAGATCTGTTTCCGGTGCTCAGATGATTTTATATGTTCAAGAACATCGAGCTATTGCAGCTCAAGTGAGTATCGGCAGCGCGCAAAATTTTCAATGATTGTCAAAACAGCGCCTGCTGATCTTTCTTTTTGATCCTATTTTGTAAACGGACCAACAAGTGGTATCAGAGCCGGTTTGTTTTTGAACGAGCACTGATTTTAAACCACATGTGCTATGATTTTAATGTTTTAAAGTTTTTGAGAAACTTATTTTATGACGGCCAGAATATGTTTATATATAGAACCAGTTTTTTGCTTGATGAACTGTCGGGATGCGCGAGTCTCGGGCAGATGCCAAGCTTCTATTTTCGTTGTGCTGTAAGATCACTTGGAGCGAGACTCAGTGACAAGCACATGGGGCGAGATAGAAGAATGAAAAATCTGAGCTGTTCTCTGTACTGGTTCTTCATAGATTTAAGTGACTCAGTAGCACGTGTTATTTAAAATAGTTGTATGCTCTGATTTGTGTTTTAAATTGTTCTGTTCGCCTGCTGATCTTTCTTTTTGTATCCTATTTGTAAACGGACCAACAGATTTCTTACTCATTTACACTTCAATTCAAATGAATCTTTCGACTTATCTGACAGATTCAACTAGCTAATTTATTCAGTTTTCATCTTCGCAAGCTTTACAGAGTAATCCTTTACAGTTCCAGAACATCATTAGTCAAGAGAAAACCAGTAATTCGAACAAAAGAAAGGAAACAGTTTTCACAAGAGAAAGAAAGAGCAGAACATGCTTCAGAAAATGTTTTAAGTTATGACAACTAAAGGGTCCCCAGGAAGGATTAGGATTACGATCGACGGACTGTATACCCCTTCAAAAACCAAGGAAGGATGAGGATTACAGGTCGACGGATCTGTATACCCCTTCAACCATGAGCTTTATGCTAAGAGACTTTTAACAGGAGTTTGATCAAACAAAATGGACCAAATGTTTAAAGTGTTGTCATAATTTTCCAGAAAATGAATGAAGAGCACAAGTGTGATTTTAATCGCAGCTCTTAAGAATGTTTAAAGAAAATGCTTTCAGAATTTGATTATGTTTTATGCTTTCAGTTTCTATCATGTTTCTCAGATATATATATTATTGCACTTGTTCATTCCAAAGCGTATTCAGACTTCAGTTATGTATTCAGCTTCCAGATCCAGTATCAGTTTCTATTGCATGATTTTTCTATTCCAGATTTTACCTGCTGAGCCTTTGTCTTACTAGTTTTCATTGAGTGCAGGTAATCAGCAGTAAGAGCTGGAGGGAGATGAACATAATGGAAGGGATGTGTTTATCGTGGACAACAGATTTCTTTATTTCCTTCTGTTCCATATTTCATAGTTTCGTTTGGAACACTTTTGAATCGTACAGAATGTTTTGCTGATATTTTGTATCAAAACAGATTCCTAAGTTAGTTCTGATTGTAGGAATCTGTCCTAGACGTTATCACACTACGAGTTGTAGCAATTTAAATTCATCTATCGGATTCCACTATTTCCGCACCCTTTGTTTCGTTATTTCAAATTGCTCATGTATGATTGCGAAAGTTTATCATTCACCTTCAAGACCAGAAAAATTTAGTAACGACCAAGTATTTCTATCTTTGAAATTTATACGTCTTTCAATTGAACCCCAAAACTTGTAATTATTCCGTTAAGAAAATGAGGGTCGTTTCAACGAATGTCTGTGATACTTAACCCGACTGAATAAGCTGTATTGAACAGAAACTGTGCAAAATTGAGATAATATGAGAGAGAGAATAGTCGGTTCTCGAGAGACAAAACAAGAAATTGGCTCAACAATCTCAAGAGATCGACAAAAGTTAATGGAACCTACTGGAATCAATTTCCCAGAAACAGAGAATTCACAAACCGCTAAACACACATCTGCCCATCTCTTTTTCAACAACTTGAAAAATGTACTGACTGCTGGAAGAGTGTCTTCATAAGACAGTTGCCGCGAAACTTCATTATATACAATCGGCTTAGGGATCTTCACCCAGTGATCACCGCATGGTTCAACAACCCAAACTCCATCAACACGAATCATAGTTCTAATCCAGCACTTAGATGGAGTGTTGGTGTTGGTTCTGGCTATTACTGCACCGCGATCACGTGGACACCCTTCAAAAATCTTCGAGCAGCACATATTCTTCCACATAAGACCGTGTGCTTTCGTCTGTTCCTTCAAATCTTCCAACACAAAAGAATGAATATCTGATAACCTATGCAAAACTTTTATGTCAACGCTCTCCGGGGGCAAAATTTATTTTCCTGGCCTCCAAAAATTTTTTGATAGTTCTCTGTACTTGGTTAAAATATACATCCTCCTGTTGAGGGCTACTCTTTTCAAATCTGCTTCTCCCCAAGATTAAACGAGTTCCTCCTTAGCAGAAATGTCTTCCACTTTCAAGCTGGCTAGTTTCTTAAAGCTAAACGAATTAAAGAATCTGTCAACGTCATCTATAATCTTTTCCCGCAACTGTACAAGGCACTCAATGTCTGCAAGGATCAACAAAATTTCCTCCTTTACCGGATGACCCTTAACTGGGTCTTTCTCCTCAAGAGGCTTCTTCCCCTTGTCCTCCGGTTTGATCTTAGGAAGATTGGCCAGGTACCAGGTTCTTTCATCAACTCCTGGAATTTTGATATCCTTTCCCATGGTAATCTTTAAAATTTCCACACCAGCAGAGGGCAATGGGACCTCCAAGGAGATCGCCTCGTCTGCCGATAGTTCATCAGCCTCTGTCTCTGTTTCCTCCACCGGCTTCTCCACAAAGTAATCAGCCACATCAACAGCCTATAACTGCTGGTCTCCAATATCAATTGTTTCCATCTCCTCATCATCCGTGTCACTGGCTGCCACAAAGTAATCAGCCACATCAACAGCCTATAACTGCTGGTCTCCAATATCAATTGTTTCCATCTCCTCATCATCCGTGTCACTGGCTGTTTCAAATACTTGCTCAGAATCATGAGCAATCATAACTTCATATGGAAGATCAAACCAAGGTACCAATCATCAGCTGTCCCGACTAGTTGATCTCTAACATCAGACGTACCAACTCCATGATCTTCCTCATCAGCTTCAATATGAGCGGTTTCAGCCAACACTTGCTCAATGATGTTGTCCACATCATCAACCGATGTTGGTATAGCCTCCTCAGGAATAGTCTCTACTGCTGGTTCAGTAGTAGTTGCAACAACTGTCTCCTCATCAGCTGTTGGTTCTGCCATCTGTTCATCCATATGCTCAACGGCTGGTTTTTGCACACCAGTCGCAGCAGCAACCTTAACAGCTGATTGCTCTACAACAGATATATCCTCATTAATGGGACAGCTGATGTAGCTTCCCTTTGATCCTCCACGATAGTCTCTTCGACTAGTGCAGCAGGAATTGGCTCAATGATTTGAATGGGAACCGCTTCCTGTGCAACTACCACTATCTCCAAATTTTCTTGTGAAAATCCAGATTTCTTCTTCATCATCCTCTTCTTCTTCAGGACTGGCTCTCCAACAGCAGCAGCAGCTGGTATTTTCTTGGACGTAGCCTGTTTCTTGGGTGCCTTCTTTATCTGTGGTGAATCAGCAGCTCCTTCTGCACCAGCTTTCTCACTCAGAACAATGTAGCGATGAACTGTTTAGTCTGTTAAAATCTTTGAAGAGGGAAACTCCGAAGATTCTCCCAGTTCTAGGTTTTGAACATTTCCAGCATCAAGTTAATTTGAATGGCATAGCCTTTTGCTTGCCTCGACCCCGCAGTCGCCATATCCTTCAAGATATTGAACCCTGTTCCAGTTTATCTTCACTTCACAAATAATCACAGTCAACATCAGAAATTTTTCCATGGTGAGTGCGTCAAAGGACCCTGCCTTTACCGATATCGTCTTCGCCAGAATATCACAGAGAAGACGGTACTCAAACTTCATTTCCTTCTTCTTCCCAGACATGCTTACCGACTCACCAGACAAGGAAACGATGCTCTTCGCATCAAATACTAGATCCTTGGGAATCTCCGATAACTCTGACAAACCTTCTACCGGAAGTTCAAACATCTCAGCAAACAACTGTTCGGAAATCTCCACTGTAACCCCATGCACTATACTGACAACCATACCATCCCGGACTGAAGAATTCTCAAAGAAATCGACCAAAGCAGCTTCATAGATTACTGCGGGACAACCCAAAAATCCCTCTAGGCCAGATGCTGTTAGGGCTTGAAACATAGACACCATACCTAGGTCGTCCATGGCCAAAACAGATTCAAAATTGACATGAAGAGTGTTGGTGTAGTACGAAGATGCCATTGTCAATAGTCAAAAGATTGCGAGAAATTGCCTGAAAAATATACGTAGAAAAACACAAGAGAATACGAGAATACCAGAGAGAAAATTTTGCAAGGTAAGCGTTAGAAATGATGAAAACACTGTAAATAAGTAAGGAATGCGAAAAGGTGGAAGAATAGGAAACGGTGTAGATGTGACGAGTGGAATGATGACAACCACGTGTCAATCATCCAATGGTGCGTACAGTATTTTGAAAATAATTTGGAAAGATTTTACCCGTACAGGGAAAAGATTGAAAACACGCGCCAAAATGTATATACGTCACAACTGCTGTCGCTGATTTAACAACATCACAGCTGATTTAACAACATCACAGCTGATGTTTTTAATGTATCGTTGAAGGTGGTAGGAGCTGATCACAAATAAGCATCAGCTGTGTATATGTAACAACTGAGTGTGTCCAGTCGTAACATATTCAGCTGACGTCGCGCTTAACAATTCAGCTCCTGGTTCCCCCTACGTCTGATAATCCCCCAACGCGAGAAACTTGCCTCAGCTGAAAGTCTTAGCATTCACCCTGAACAAAAGACTTACAGCTGATTCAAGAGACAGCTGACACCTGCAACAATGTGTTAGCTCACAGACAATCAAGGAAATCAAGGAGACCTAATATGTTTCTAAAATAATAAAACTTAGCGTCTGGTAGAGGCTTTGTGAAGATGTCAGCTACTTGCTGCTCAGTCGACACATACTCCAGCCGGACGTCTTTCTTTAGCACGTGGTCCTTTATAAAATGACGCCTGATGTCGATTTGCTTTGTTCTTGAATGCAGTACTGGATTTTGGGTGATCGCGATCGCACTAGTGTTGTCACAGAGAATAGGCGCTTCAGAAGCATCGACTCCATAGTCCTTCAGCTGATGTTGTATCCAGAGGATTTGAGCACAGCAGCTACCAGCTGCAAGATACTCCGCTTCAGCTGTTGACGTTGCGATGGACGTCTGCTTCTTACTGAACCAGGAAATCAGTCGATCTCCTAAAAATTGACAAGTACCACTTGTGCTTCTACGATCAATCCTTCATCCTACGTAATCTGCATCACTGTAACCGATTAGTTGAAAGCCTGAGTCTTTGGGATACCAAAGACCCACGTTGGAAGTACCCTTAAGATATTTCAATATTCGCTTTATAGCTATGTAATGCGCACTCTTAACATCCATCTGAAAGACTTTGAAGTCTTTAAATGCAGCATATGCAAGAAACATGCGGATGGCTTCTAATCTAGCTACTGGTGCGAAGGTCTCATCAAAATCTATTCCTTCCATTTGTCTAAATCCTTGTGCTACCAGCCTAGCTTTGTTTCTAGTAACTATGCCATCTTCATTCAGTTTATTCCTAAAGACCCATCGAGTTCCTATGACTGAATGGTTAGAAGGTCTAGGTACAAGTGTCCAAACATTGTTACGTTTAAACTGATTAAGTTCTTCTTTCATTGCTTCTATCCAGCTGGGGTCAGCTAAGGCCTCATCTATCTGCTTAGGCTCTATATGCGAGATGAAAGCAAAATCAAAATGATCATGCATTAGCTGGCCTCGTGTGCGAACAGGAGATTAGAAATTACCTATGACTTGCTCGGGTGGATGATTTTTATTCCACCGGAGATCAAGTCCAATTGGATTTGCTCTTTGTTCCCCCTGTGTCGCTGGCTGGTTTGCAACTGCTGGATCAGATGACGCCAATTTATGTTGAGCATTGTTGGCTTGTGCGTCTGCTTCCAGCTGTTGTGATCGTTGTTCCAGATGTGAGCTAGGATCAGCTCTTGTTTCAGTTAATGGTCTGGATACCAGCTGATGATCACTTGCGACTGGTTGTCCAGACGTTGGTCTTGATATCGAATGATATGATGTGCTCGCGCCTTGTTGTCCAGCTGGTGTTGAAGATACCAATTGATAATTTGTGCTAGCAGCTGGTGCTTCAGGCGTTGATCTTGAAACCAATGGAGAAATGCTTGCGACTGGTTGTGCAACGTCTGGTTTATTAATGTCTGTTGGAGCAACATCTGATTGATCGTCGTCTGGTTGAAAATTTGTCGCTACACCTCCAGCATATGGTACACTTGGGAAGATCTGACACTGTATAGAATCATTGTTAGTTAAATCAATGACTACTGGGTTACCTGTCAGATCTTGTTGTGCATTAATGTTTGGTGTGTCCACTGCTGGTTGTTCTTCAGCTGAATATCTTTGTGGCACGTCTTCTTCTGATTCTTCAAGACTTGTTGACTCCAGACGTGAACACAAGTCATGTAGGCTTTCAGCTGAATTTGATTTGAAACTGGTTTCATCAAACACTACGTGTGCTGATTCCTCAACTGTCAAGCTTCGGTTGTTGAAAACACGATACGCTTTGCTCACAGTTGAATAACCTAAGAAGATACCTGCATCAGATTTAGGTTCAAAGGCTGTTAGATGCTTCTTGCCATTATTATGAATGAAACATCTACACCCAAACACCCTGAAGTAAGAAATATCAGGTTTCTTGCCATGCCAGATCTCATATGGGGTTTTATCATGCATCCTATTAATCATAGATCTGTTCTGAGTGTAACATGCTGTGTTAACTGCTTCTGCCCAGAATTTTTGTGAAATACCGGAATATGCAATCATGGATCTAGCAGCTTCTTTTAAAGTGCGGTTTCTCCTTTCAGCTAACCCGTTTTGCTGAGGAGTTCTAGCTGCTGAAAGCTCATGCTTTATTCCTAAGTCTTCCAGATAAGAAGTTAATTTTGAATTTAAAAACTCAGTACCACGGTCACTTCTTATTCGGTTGACTGAACAAGATCTGTCATTTTTTAAACGTTTTAAAAGATTTATCATCTGGTAGGCGGTTTCAGATTTTGCTTTTAAAAACAACACCCAAGTATATTTAGTAAAATCGTCAACAACTGCAAGGGTGTAATTCGTTCCCCCTAAGCTCGTCACGGAAATAGGACCAAAGAGATCCATATGCAAGAGCTCAAGGCAACGGGTAGAACGTTTTCCTCCTTTATTTTTGAAAGTAGATTTAATTTGCTTACCCAGCTGACAGGCTGCACAGATCTTATCCTTAGAAAAACTGATTTTTGTCAGACCAGAAACCATATCATGTTGACTCAGTTTAGCAAGTGTTTTGAATGCTAGATGATTCATTCTTTGATGCCACAGCCAGCTCTTGGAAGTACCAGCTGCAAGGCACAACTGCTCAGATTCCAGTCGATCTGACCAATCGATTATGTAGGTATTCCCCGAACTTTTTCCTACCAATACAGCCAGACCACTTGGACTCTGAACCGTGCAAGTGTGTTGTTGAAACTGGACTATGTAACCTTTGTCACACATATGACTAATGCTAATCAAGTTATAACGAAGGTTATCAACAACTAGGACGTCTGAGATAGAGATGTTACCGTGGATAAGCTTACCCTTACCCACAGTGTTACCGTATGCGTTATAACCAAAGACTATCTTTGCGCCTTTGTGTGGAATGACGTCTTATAGCAGCTTTTGATTTCCGGTCATGTGTCGTGCACAGCCGCTATCCAGGTACCACAAGTTTGATACATCAGCTGGTTCGTATCTGTTATCCTGCAATCATAAAACCAGCTTTCGGTACCTAATTTTACTTGGGTCCAGATAGAATTACCCCTTTCGGGACCCATACTTGAATTACTTTGACAGCTTTCCCAGTATGATAGTCCATAAGGGTCTGTGCATAAGTACTGTTAGATCTGTTGAGCTTTGATTTCATACTCTGACAACTTAGATCTCTTTTCTGCTGAACCTTTTTCCAAACAGATTTTACCTTCTTTGAACTACGCCATGACTGGTTAGGAACAAATGACTTTCGACCAGCTTTTGATTTGTCTTTGTCCAGTTTGTTCTTTAGCCAGCTTGACTTGGAGTTCTCTGGTTTTTGAAAGCCGATACCAGCTTTTACTGTATGGTTCAACTTCAGATGGATCTGGTCATTATATGTCATCGACTCACCTGGATCATATACCACGTTGGCTTTGACAAAGCTCATCTTATTGAACTTGTCATGTGCCAGCTGTGATTGAGTACTCGTTTTTCCTTCACTGCTGTCACTACTATTGAAACCCAAACAAGTTCTATCATTCGCTGGCTTTTGGCTTTCTTGCAGCTTATGGAGAGAACGAGAAGACTTGTTCCAGGAGCTCACAAGCTCATTTAGTGTTTCAATTTCAGCTTTGAGCTCACTAGACTCTTCTCTCAACAATTCATTCTCAGCTGTCAGCTTACTCAGCTCGATTTTCAAACTGTCAGCTTCACCAAGTTCAACAGCACTTGGTTCAGCTAAACTATTTTTCAAATCACTCTTTTCAGCCTTAACTTCCTCGAATGAGTGAGAAAGCTTCCTGTACTCTTTGACCATGTCATTTAGTGCACTGACAAGGTCTTCTCGTGTAAATTCAACATTAGAGAAGTCAAATACCTCGTCATCTGATGTTGGTCAGCTATGAGACAGTGAACCTCCTCCTGTTCACTATCGCTTGATGAGGAGCTGCTGGAAGAAGATTTTGAATCAGTGTCTGCCCAGCTTTTGGTGCTTTCATCAGACACCAGTACTTTGTGATCATGCTTGCGGCTGGTCCTATTATCACCTCTTGTCCTCATCCGTCTATCTTTGGATCTCTCCTTCGATCTGTCCATAGCTCTTTCATCTGATTTGTCATCTATTTTGTATTGAACCTCCTTCTTGTATCTATCATCAGTTCTCTTGTCATCTCGCTTGTATCTATCGTTTTTCTTGGGTCTGTTGCACTCAGCTGCAAAATGCCCTGGACGTTCACAGTTAAAGCATTTCATATCAGATACAACTTTATCATTTTTATGATTATTGTAAGGAGCAGAAGGGTTATAGGATCTTCTCAAATATTTCCCAAACTTCTTGACGAAGAGGGACATGACGTCATCGCTGAGTTGATCAGCTGTCTTGCTTGTGCTTGGAGAGCACTGTTCAGTAGTTTTAGCAGCTAATGCTTTTGTTCGCTTCCTTCACATATTTGAGTTAGCTTTTCCCAAATATCTTTAGCTGTGGCGCAGGTTTTGATTTTGCTGAACATGTTTTTGTCCTTGTCCAGCGTCTTGTATAGAATGTCCCTGGCCACATTGTCCAGATTGGCTTTCTTCTTATCTTCACTGGTGTACTCATGTCTGCTCTTCTCTAGGAACTGAGGCTCGCCATTGGATATAGCAAAAGCTAGATTCGGCTTCATTATCTTCAGCGGCCCTTTAGTGATAACCACCCACATTTCATCATCTAGAGCAGCCAGATGCGCCTGCATACGAATCTTCCAATCATCGTAGTCCTCCTTGGAAAACATGGGAATCTTGTTGTGAGAAGTCGACATTTTAATATAAGATAAAGCACAAACAGAAACTGTTAAATAACTGAGATGCGCAGGCTCTGATACCAATTGATAGGATCAATATGGCACGAAAATAGGCCTAGGAGTTCAGAAGGTGGGGTTGAATGAACTCATTGGTATTTTAAATTTTCGAAACCGTTTAAAACTATTTTTACAAGCATCGCTTAACTTAAGTCCGAGTTATCAGACGTAAGGTATCTCAGTTTTAAAGTCTGATTTCTCGATTAACAAAAATGTGCGGAAAGAAATCGATTAATCAGTGAACAATGTAACAAGTAAGTAAATGCGTAATGTAAAAGTTAAGGGACAGAGTTTGTTTCTGGAAGTTCGGATATAAATATCCTACGTCTCCCCTTCTTCCTTTTCAGGAAGGTTTCACGAGAAGATTTGATGCGTTCAGGCCTTCTACAAACACCCGATCACCGAGCCTCGCTTCGATTAATCAGTGAACAATGTAACAAGTAGTAAATGCGTAATGTAAAAGTTAAGGGACAGAGTTTGTTTCTGGAAGTTCGGATATAAATATCCTACGTCTCCCCTTCTTCCTTTTCAGGAAGGTTTCACGAGAAGATTTGATGCGTTCAGGCCTTCTACAAACACCCGATCACCGAGCCTCGCTCAAGGTGAACTCCTAGCAACTTCACAAACAATCACGCAGACTCAGCTGCTGGTTTTACAACACTTAGAATGATATTTTTCAAACGGCTTAGACAGCACGTTTGTTACAGACTCAACATTGAATAAAACGATGGAATACAAATCTATTGAGTGCTGTAAATTCTCTGGTTTCTGGTAACTACGAAACTCTATTCAAAATATTGAACCAGAGAATAAACTCGAAGGTAAATCTATGAAGGCTTGTTTGAAAGTTCTTCGAGTTGTGAGATTTTTGAGAATAACTTGAAATTTCAATATGCTCAGAAAATTGGCAGACTGAAGGTATGTATCAATGGCGAAGGAGTGTTCTTCAATTCAAACTTCTGCTATTTATAGTCTTCATTCACAACGGTCGATTAACTCTATAAAGGAAAATAAAATCCCTTTTTGAAATCTGATAATCTGTAACCGTATATCCTGCTCCACCAAATGGTAAATTGCACATCGTCAGAACCAGATTATCGTTTTCCATATTTGTGCAATCACCGTATAACGTCCTCTGTAAGTTGTACTATTTACCCAAAATAGTACCGATCTTGTCTCCTTAATTCCAGGCAATTGTACGATTCTTTATGGCCATCGATATTTTCCAATATGAGTATATGATCGAATTTGAATCAATTCATTGTTTGCACACCAGCTGATGACTTGAACATCTGAAAGAATGCACCAGCTGGTAGCTTCCAATTGTACGATTCTTTTATGGCCATCGATATTTTCCAATATGAGTATATGATCGAATTTGAATCAATTCATTGTTTGCACACCAGCTGATGACTTGAACATCTGAAAGAATGCACCAGCTGGTAGCTTCAACCTGAAAATATGCACCAGCTGATCGCTTGAAATATCTCCCTTTATGTATATTGAAGAATAGAACGTAACGGCTGGTTACAACGCCTGAACAATTCATCACCTGATTTGTCCAACAGCTGAAATACCAACGGCTGATATACCATCAGCTGATATACCAGTAGATGATTATATGCAAAACCCATCGGCTGAATGCTAGCGCTAATCCAATACCCTGTCGTTTCAACTTATCCAAACTTTTTCGCTTTGCAATCTTTAACAAAACACGCTAACACTCAACAACTTGCGTCTGAAACTAATACATCTGCTGATTACCAACCAACGGCTGATTGAACTCACTTCTGAATCATATACCCAACGGCTGAAAGAATACCATATGCTAACGTAGAAATCCAACGACTAATCCAGTACCAGAAACTGATAACCTGTAATAATTCAACCTCTGAAATAATCCCAAATATCAACATCTGATATATAGCATCAGAAAATATCAACGCAACATCTGAATACTTCCACTTAACAACCATCAGCTGAATATCAACCCGTCGACTGAAATATGCTATGCTCCAACTACGTAGTTGATATCATCGTCTGTCTGTCCAGATTTAGATTAACTCCAGCACTTATATTATTTTGTTATCACCAAATCTTAATAAATTTTTATCCTAACACCCATCCTCAACAGTATATAGACCTCGTCCTTTGTCCTCACATGCTGCCTCCACTGCTGTAACTTCTCATCGGAGGTCTGCTCCTCTCTGATCCGCTCTCGAAGAGTCCGCTGAATAGTGAGAGCTGCTAAACTCGATGCACAGCCTCCTGAATAGAACTCTAGGCTGAATATCTGAATCTCAGCCTGTAGTGTCATCTCAACTGACAAACACGCCACTACTGCAGTCTTCCGGCTCAAAGCGTCTGCCACTACTTTAGCCTTACCCGGATGGTAGCTAATGTCACAGTCATAGTCCTTCACCAACTCTAACCATCTGCGCTGCCTCATGTTCAGCTCCTTCTGGGTGAAGAAGTACTTGAGGCTCTTGTGGTCGGTGAATATCTGACACTTCTCGCCGTACAAATAGTGCCTCCAAATCTTCAGCGCAAACACTACTGCTGCAAGCTCCAAATCATGCGTCGGATAATTATGCTCATAACTCTTTAGTTGCCTCGACGCATAAGCAATAACATTACCACCCTGCATCATAACTGCACCTAAACCTCTCAGAGAAGCATCTGTATAAACCAAAAACTCCTCGTCGTCCACTGGAATAGCTAACACTGGTGCTGAAGTAAGAGCCTCCTTCAGCTAATCAAAGCTCCTCTGACACTCGGGACTCCACACATACTTCGCATTCTTCTTGGTCAAGCCTGTCAAGGGCACCGAAATAGAAGAGAAGCCCTTGATAAATTTACGATAATAACCTACCATGCCCAAGAAACTGATAGAGTAGATGCCCAACTAGCCAACTTGTGGCGTGTGAGTTTTATAGACTCTTGTACAAACAATCTTTATATATGATATTCACATTTTCTTATATGGCATTCTTTACTTTCATTATGTGTGTAATGATTTACAATTGCGTTGAGTAAAGACCTAGAATGCACTTAAGCGTATGTTAGATGTGATAGTGGGTATGACGGCTATCATGAAACACATCTAATAGTCGCTGTGCATTCGGAACATGTTCCTAGTCGATTGGGCCGTCAAAATGAGGATAAGGCCGCCCGAGTTCGAGACTAGTATCTGCAATGCGAAGTACCATGTTTCATTGGTAGGGAACATTGTGATGTTCTGAGCATGCAGATAGATAGTGACCTGGTGATTTATCGAACTACCCTCCTTCGGACTTTCCAAGTGGTTACCATTTGTCGAGTGGATAAGTCCGAGGTCTTGGTTGTACTGATTAGTCCTCACGACTCGAAACGTCATTGAGACTCTACATGATAGGCGTCTCACTTTGACCCATTTGCCGATTCACTTGGGGTCACCAGGCGTCGGGATTGGGTGAGACCCCGATGCATGTAGGAGTCGATGTATCGTTGTCGAGGATTCACCGCTCGCAGACATGCGTGGATATCCTATGCTATCTGAGGGGATAATAGTGTATAAATCTCTGGCCAGAGTACTAGAAGTGTTTTAGGTAAATGTGTTTACCTATTTACACTCGCGATGTCACTATTCTGATCTCCAAGATATATGCATAGCTATCGGATCTATAGCGACTCTCGATTTACCAATGGTCGTTGATCTGATCGGGATATATGGATTGAAAGGACCGTACTGTACGCTAACCACGACCGACTGGTTCTTGCAGGCACTATCAGTGATACCTAGGGGATCATGGGGCGATGTTGCTAGACGCTTTACCATGATCCGTTGGGCAGGTCCGGAATTGTGATTCCGGAGCCACAATGGTTGTGGGCCCACGGCTAGCTGTATCCCTGAACCATTGAGGGTCACACAAGTACTGGATTCGAGATTCCTGCACGGATACTCATCTCAATGTGTTGAGCACGAGAAGAGGATTTTGGGAAGTGCGACTTCCTAAAAGTCAACAGGGGTCAAACCGGGGTTTCCCGCTGTTGAGGGGCAAAACGGTCATTTTGCGATTTGGGGTTATATAATCTGAAAAATTGTTTTTCATATCATAACATTCAGTTTCGGTAACTGAGTCGATCGGTCCGATATGATCGGCGATCGGAGTTACGATGAAGTCGCAGCAATGGATATCGTCATTTAGACCCGGGCCCGATGGGCCGGTCCAAGTCCATTGTTTGTTTGTCTATTTAATTAGACATTGAGACTTCATAATTAACAACACAACATAACTCAATTCTCATAACCCTAAACCTAATTGCTCCACACGCCGCCTCCTCTCCTCTTCCTCGCCGCCGCCGTGCGCCGCCCGTCGCCGTCGCCCACTTCGCCGGAAATTGTTCCGACCTAGTTTTTCGAGGAGAATCCGTTGGCGACAAAATCCTTCAGTCTTCTAGTGCAGGCTGATTGGAGGGAGATCAAATCTGGTCGTGGACCTGATTGGCGTAACTACCGCAATCTACCGAGAAGAGTCGGGTTCTTGAAACACCGGTTGGAGCCAGGCACAAGTGCCAGCGAGGTAACACGCTTAAAACATCCTATGAATGTCGTAGTATGTTATTTGTTTTTTGTATTGATCGCCTCCCGGCGCCTGTTTATTGTTCTTCCGCTGCCTAGCCGGGGGGCGGATCCGGATCCCCAACAGTGGTATCAGAGCCAGGTTTCCCGGATTTGATCAATATGATTTGCCTTATTGTATCAAATTGCATTTCAGATCGATTGAAACGGACAGAAATCTTTGGAGAAAGCCACGGCTCCGCCGCGCATGGCGGCGCCCCTCCACGTGCGCTGCGCGCAAGCGATCGCGCGCCGGACGAGCTACGATCGGCCAAAGCTGCTACAAGTTTCGCGCAAGGGTCGCATGGCGATGCTCCGCTGATCGCGCGCCATTGGTCGCACGATGCTGGCAGATCGCTGGCATGCCGTTTGTGCGCTCGCCGCGCGGAGGCCATGCGACGTAGCACCGCCCGTAACGCCACTCCATGCAATTTGTTGCGCTGTTGGATGCGCGACACGACCGGCCTGCTGCTGCGCATCACCGTGCGACGTTGTGCCGCTCCTGCGCCGCCTGCTGCACGTCGATTGTGCGACGCTGGCTCGCTGATGTGCGCACGGCCGTGCGCCCGCGTGCGCTCGTGCGGCGTGCTCGATTTTGTGGCGGCGGCCGCCGCTCCGGCGATGTCGTGACGGCTGCTGGTCTGAATTCTTCTAGGGTTTGGTTCGGGCCTGTCCCGGGCAGCCCGTGAGGTTTCGGGCCGGTATGCGATGTCGGGCCCGATTTTAATCGATTTGAAATTTTAAGTTTTGGGCCTAAAATTGTTTTAAACCCAATTTGATACAATTAAAATTAGTAAAATGTGATTTTAATTATGAAATATGATTTTGTGATAAAATATGATTTTGTTGATTGAAATTGTTTTTCTCGGCAAAATGCGATTTTAATTAGAATATGATTTTACGATAAATAATTAGATTATTTAATTATGCATGTTAATTAGATTAATTGCATGATTGGGGTGATCGAGAGTCGTGCCCAATGTGTTAGGTGTATGCAATAGGTTTTATTTGATTTCGGTTTTTAATATATTTGATTATCATTTAAAGTGGGCCTGTTTGTGGCCCGTTCCCACCCCTTGATAAATGTATCCCTTATCTGTCATAGCAATTTAAATGTAAATTACTAGATTTAGTGGGAGGACATCCGAAGATGGTGGAGATGACGATCAAGATATTGAAGACCGAAGATCTGTAAAACCGGAAAGCATTGTAATAGGATTGCATTGCATATTGCATTACCCCTAGGATTGGACCAGGTCCGTGGCTGGCAACCACGGACCGCATAGCTCTCGCGATCGATCATCCCAATGTTTATTTATATATTTGATATATAGATTAAATGAATCCGCATGTTTTAGACCAAATTTTTCAAAAATAAAATCTCTCGTTTTAAATTTGATTTAAAACTTATATCAAGATGAATGTTTATTCGATAAACATAAGGGTATTTAAATTTGTTTAAATTAACCCTACCTTCCATCAACAATGGGTGTACGTCGATGCTACCCGTATATATGGCCCGGCTCATATTATTGAAGGGGTCATGTATGCCGGAAAGCTGTCCACGTCATTGACAATTGTTGTGAGTCGGTCGGAACTCCCTTTAACGTTGGCTCATATTATTGGGGACGTTAAGGGGACCGTCCTTCACGACTCAACATTGATGGGTCAATCTTGACACGTGATAGTAAACGGCGTCATATTATTGGGCCCTTACTGGACGTGAGGTGAATACATGGAGGTTGCACCGGCTGCAATCGGAAACTACCTTTCAGGGGTCATGGATGGCTGCTATTATTCGGGTCCATGTTCGCTTGATTGGGCTCCGTGTACCCACTAAAGAAACCTGTTTTCTCGATTTCATTAGAGGGTTGTGAAATCGTTAAAATAGTGGGAGGGTAATTCATAAAACTAAATGACCATGTTTTATGTCTTAGCGTTTATTATTTATATAGTCAGTAATGCATGTCTGTTTTCTTTTCAGTATAACTGCTATAAAAATGGTTTCGATGAAAAATCCACTTGCTGCTATACTGGATAGCAACAGGTTCACTGGTCTTAACTAACAAGACTGGCTCCGCAACCTTAATCTTATTTTGGCTTCGGAGAAGCTTGTCTATACGATAGAGAAGTCTCCTCCGGAGGAAACCCCTGCCAATATCAGCCCTGAGGAGCTGATTACGCTTAACCAATGGCGTGACGATGAGGTTAAGACTCGATGCTATGTGATGGCATCGATGTCCAATGAAATGCAACGGCGTTTTGAGAAGACGAAGTATGCTGCTGACATACTTCATCATCTCAAAGAGCTGTACGGGGAGAACTCTCGACATGAGAGGTTCACAGCTGTCAAGGAGCTTATGACGAGTCGCATGCGCGATGGGACTTCGGTCCGCGAGCATGTGTTTCGCATGATTGGGCTCATTGAAAAGCTGCGGGGTCTCGATATCGCACTTCCACATGAGCTGTCTGTGGATTTACTTCTTCTCTCACTGCCTGCTGCATTTGACCCCTTTGTGGTCAACTTCAACATGAACAAGCTGGAAGCCACTCTTGAAGAGGTGGTGAACATGCTTGTTGTGTTCGAGGGGACCATAAAGAAGGACAAACCCGTCCTCCCTCTGGGTTCTTCTTCCTCTGTGAAGAAAGGACCTAGACGCAAGAGCAAGAAGAGTTCTGCTCCTGCGAAGGAGGAAAAGTCTGCCAAGAAGCCGAAGGCAAAGGCTTCTAAGCCTAACAAGAGCGAGGACGTTTGCCACCACTGCCACAAGGCTGGGCATTGGAGGAGGAACTGCAAGGAGTACCTCGAGCAGTTGCGAACTGCAAAAGGTATGTTCTATATAGAAATAAATATGTCTCTAAATTCAACTTCTTGGGTACTTGATACCGGATGTGGAGAAGAGTTCTGCTCCTGCGAAGGAGGAAAAGTCTGCCAAGAAGCCGAAGGCAAAGGCTTCTAAGCCTAACAAGAGCGAGGACGTTTGCCACCACTGCCACAAGGCTGGGCATTGGAGGAGGAACTGCAAGGAGTACCTCGAGCATTTGCGAACTGCAAAAGGTATGTTCTATATTGAAATAAATATGTCTCTAATTGGTTTGGTTGTACTAATTAGTCCTCACGACTCGAAACGTCATTGAGACTCTACATGATAGGCGTCTCACTTTGATTGCCGACTCTTGGGTGAGACCCCGATGCATGTAGGAGTCGATGCATCGTTGTCGAGGATTCACCGCTCGTAGACATGCGTGGATATCCTATGCTATCTGAGGGGATAATAGTGTATAAATCTCTGGCCAGAGTACTAGAAGTGTTTTAGGTAAATGTGTTTACCTAGTTACACTCGCGATGTCACTATTCTGATCTCCAAGATGTATGCATAGCTATCGGATCTATAGCGACTCTCGATTTACCAATGGTCGTTGATCTGATCGGGATATATGGATTGAAAGGACCGTACCGTACGCTAACCACGACCGACTGGTTCTTGCGGCACTATCAGTGATACCTAGTGGATCATGGGGCGATGTTGCTAGACGCTTTGCCATGATCCGTTGGGCAGGTCCGGAATTGTGATTCCTGAGCCACAATGGTTGTGGGCCCACGGCTAGCTGTATCCCTGAACCATTGAGGGTCACACAAGTACTGGATTCGAGATTCCCGCACGGATACTCATCTCAATGTGTTGAGCACGAGAAGAGGATTTTGGGAAGTGCGACTTCCTAAAAGTCAACAGGGGTCAAACCGGGGTTTCCCGCTGTTGAGGGGCAAAACGGTCATTTTGCGATTTGGGGTTATATGATCTGAAAAATTGTTTTTCACATCATAACATTCAGTTTTGGGAACTGAGTCGATCGGTCCGATCTGATCGGCGATCGGAGTTACGATGAAGTCGCAGCAATGGATATCGTCATTTGGACCCGGGCCCGATGGGCCGGTCCAAGTCCATTGTTTGTTTGTCTATTTAATTAGACATTGAGACTTCATAATTAACAACACAACATAACTCAATTCTCATAACCCTAAACCTAATTGCTCCACACTCCGCCTCCTCTCCTCTTCCTCGCCGCCGCCGTGCGCCGCCCGCCGCTGCCGGAGAGGACACCTACCTATGTGCCACGGGGTCACTCTATCCAAGTCTATGTGTCCAAAGACTGATGAGGAGATAGAGAGTATGGCACGTGTACCATATGACTCGGCTATAGGTAGTATTATGTATGGCATGATCTCAACTAGACCGGACGTCGCATATGCTCTGAGTGTCAAGAGCCGCTACCAGGACAACCCCGGCCAATTGCATTGGAAGGCCGTGAAGGATATTCTTAGGTACTTACGAAGGACTAAGAATATGTTCATGGTCTACGGGGGTGGTGAACTTAAACTGGAAGGCTACACTGATTCTAGCTTCCAGTGTGACGTGGATGATTTCAACCTCTGGATTTGTATTCATGCTCAATGGTGGTGCTGTCTCTTGGAAGAGTTCCAAGCAAGACACCATCGCGGATTCAACCACTGAGGCTGAGTACATTGCAGCATCAGCTGCTGCTAAGGAGGCCGTTTGGATAAGGAATTTCGTCCAAGAGTTGGGCGTCATTCCTAATGGAGTTGGTCCAGTCCCGGTGTACTGCGACAACACGGGTGCCGTTGCGCAAGCAAATGAGTCTAGGTCTCACCAAAGATCCAAACACATACTGAGTAAATACCACATAATCCGGGATATTGTGGCTAGAGGCGACATAGCAGTTGAGAGAGTCGCCTCTGCGGACAACGTTGCTGATCCACTTACGAAGCCCTTGCCTGGACCGTTG
Source organism: Dorcoceras hygrometricum (assembly GCA_001598015.1). Lineage (NCBI taxonomy): Eukaryota > Viridiplantae > Streptophyta > Magnoliopsida > Lamiales > Gesneriaceae > Dorcoceras > Dorcoceras hygrometricum. The sequence goes on along the minus strand of KV019621.1, from coordinate 596,167 downwards.
TTTGAAAAACATCACGAAACAATGGGACTGCGTCTGATGAGTAGTTGGCTTTAGGGCAAGTGGGAGATTGATAGAGTAGATGCCCAACTAGCCAACTTGTGGCGTGTGGGTTTTATAGACTCTTGTACAAACAATCTTTATATATGATATTCGCATTTTCTTATATGGCATTCTTTACTTTCATTATGTGTGTAATGATTTACAATTGCGTTGAGTAAAGACCTAGAATGCACTTAAGCGTATGTTAGATGTGATAGTGGGTATGACGGCTATCATGAAACACATCTAATAGTCGCTGTGCATTCTGAACATGTTCCTAGTCGATTGGGCCGTAAAAATGAGGATAAGGCCGCCCGAGTTCGAGACTAGTATCTGCGATGCGAAGTACCATGTTTCATTGGTAGGGAACATTGTGATGTTCTGAGCATGCAGATAGATAGTGACCTGGTGATCTATCGAACTACCCTCCTTCGGACTTTCCAAGTGGTTACCATTTGTCGAGTGGATAAGTCCGAGGTCTTGGTTGTACTGATTAGTCCTCACGACTCGAAACGTCATTGAGACTATACATGATAGGCGTCTCACTTTGACCCGTTTGCCGACTCACTTGGGGTCACCAGGAGTCGGGATTGGGTGAGACCCCGATGCATGTAGGAGTCGATGTATCGTTGTCGAGGATTCACCGCTCGCAGACATGCGTGAATATCCTATGCTATCTGAGGAGATAATAGTGTATAAATCTCTGGCCAGAGTACTAGAAATGTTTTAGGTAAATGTGTTTACCTAGTTACACTCGCGATGTCACTATTCGATCTCCAAGATGTATGCATAGCTATCGGATCTCTAGCGACTCTCGATTTTTCACCGCTCGCAGACATGCGTGGATATCCTATGCTATCTGAGGGGATAATAGTGTGCAAATCTCTGGCCAGAGTACTACAAGTGTTTTAGGTAAATGTGTTTACCTAGTTACACTCGCGATGTCACTATTCGATCTCCAAGATGTATGCATAGTTATCGGATCTCTAGCGACTCTCGATTTACCAATGGTCGTTGATCTGATCGGAATATATGGATTGAAAGG